>JAVCKT010019173.1:0-25219 GCA_032273925.1 Rhynchotus rufescens | reverse complement strand
TCAGTGTATATAAATACCTCAAGGGAAGGAGTAAGAAGGATGGGGTGGCCTCTTTTCAGTGGTGGCCAGCAACAGGACAAGAGGAAATGGCCACAAACTGAAGCAACAAAAATTCCCCAGGAACTTTAGAAAAGAAGTCCTAACAGTGAGGGTGCCAGAGCCCTGAAACAGGCTGCCCAGAGAGGTTGTGGAGTCTCTTTCTCTGGAGATCTTCCAAACCTGCTTGGACACAGCGCTGTGCCCCGTGCTCTAGGTGACTCTGCGTGTGTAGGAGAGTTGGACTAGATGACCTCTGGAGGTCCCTTCAAACCTTAAGGATTCTATGATACAACAGCTGGTCTACCCTTTTCCTCGAGGGCTACCTCTCTGGTATAGTTTCCTCTGGACTCTCAAACAACAAGTGCACAGTACAGTGAGTTCTCTCACCATATATGAGGCCACTCTTCTGGTACACCTTTCCTCATCATGGTTTCTCCTCACCATGTTGTTGACATCAGGAGCGTCTCGATCTGCCCTCAAGTCTACAGGCCAGCTGACCATGGATCCACATCCACAACAAGCATATGTGGCTTACTCTTTTATACAGCCGGTCAGCCCAAAGGTACGCACAAGCCTCTAGCAGGCATATCATTGGGTAACCCAGTGTTCAGCCCAGAGATCTGCTGAGTAAGTAACAATATGCCCACTAACAGGTCCTTGTGAGTAACAACACGCCCACTAGTAGGTCCTTCTCTGGAGAATGGTCCTACAGTACCGAGATGTCCATGGTGTTGTCTGCAGTGCCACTTCTCCATTGTCTGGACTTGTCAACAACGGTGTTGTTAGAGGATGTGCCTCCAGACTTCAGCAGCCCCAACATGGTAGCTCAGGCCATGGGGCACCTGAGATTTGTTAGCTCTTGGGTAGCATCCCAGAGCTGCACCATCCAGAGATCCACACTTACCCTGTGTGGCACTTGCCAGTTGTGAACTGGGACTAGCTTTTCTCGCTGTAATCTCTTTGTGTTCCTCTTCTTTCCTTTCCAGGTTAGAGCTGCATATGACAATTCATCTGTGAGAACTGGGACACTGTCTCTGGAAACAGGGTTGCTCCCATAGCCTAGGCAACATCTTTCCTTTCCCTTCCTATGCAGATGAAAGCATCACAGCTGTAGGCACCTGAAATCTGCCATCATTATTTTTTACAAACAGCCAAGGCAGGAGGGGGTGTGATTTCTGGTCAGTGATATTTGTTTTATGATACTGTTTTACTCTAAAAAGAAAAAACAGATGGATCTCTAAAAAAAGAGATATAATGAATTAAGTGACAATGTAATAATAAGAAAGAGAAGCAGTAAGAATAGAGTAGGGGGACAATTTTAATGAAGAAAATTGTTTAAAGAACTGTAATTAGTAAATACCTTAGTTGGTTTCAACAGAACACATAATATTTTCATTCTGAAATATTCATGGGAAGTATTTATATAAAACTCCTGTCGTGATTTTGCTCTTTTTCCTCAACTGGAAATATTTCATTACAGTTGTGTTAGTATATATGCCTCACAGGACAGGTAGCTTGGTTTCTATATCCCATTTTCTTTCATAGGCCTGTTTCCTTTGTGAGGCCACATTTTCCACCATTCACTGCTTAGGAAAGAACAGAGAATAGGAGAAAAGCATAGGAGAAAGGCAAGGCTGATGCATCGCAAAAGACGTAGTTCAGGCACTGAACTTTGCCGGCCAAAAGAAAAGAACCTCCAAGGACCTGAGCTCAGCTCCAAGATGGAATCCTGGTTTTCAGGAAATGCCAATCTCTCTAATAAATATGACCATCCTAAGATACCTCAAATACAGTGAGAAAAGCACAAATTATCTATTGAAAATGTAGCTTTATTACTAGAAACCTTTAAAAAATGCTGAAAAGCATGTTTTCCTGACACTAAGCAAATTCATGGCAGTTATCCTCTTCCATATTTTAAGGAGAAGAAGTGCATCCAAGTGATATAGGAAAGTTTAGAAAGAAAGCTAATTCATAAAGGAAATTAAAATAAAACTATAAGAAAAAATAACACAATATTCACTAGCTCTTTTTTTTTGCCTTCAACTCCACTGGGATTTTATTGGGTTTACTGAAACAAGGGGAGATGCTTTACAGGAAACTGAGCCAGCAAGTTTCGTTCCAGGTTTCATATCTCTCCAAGCTGATACTCACTTTCCAGGATCTGTCCTGCTTCTTCGTACATTGGGGCAGTGATGACATTGAGCTCTTTTTGCAACATTTCCATTTGGGCCGTTATGTCTGACACAGTGTTTTTCACAGCATTCAATTGCAGCCTCAGTTTATTGTTCTCTTCTTGGACGACTTTGTTCTCCTCCTGGAGGATCTGAATGTCCTTTTTATCTCCAAGGAGAGCACTGTCGTCCTTAAGGAAGGCTTGGAGGGCTTGATATAAGTTCTGCATTGCCTGGCCAACTGCATACTCACCCTGCATGGCTGAGGCACTCTTCTTCTCATTCTGGGTTGGAGTGGAGCTCCTGGCTTCGTGTTCCTGCTGTGGGGCAGGGCTGGGACCTTCTTCTGGATCTGTGGTAGTTTGAGTGTCTTTCTGAAGAACTGAGCTTGCCTCTTTGTTCTCCTCATGGACTGCAATAGCTTTTCTGTTTTTCCAGATGATGGGCAGAGTTTTATTCTCCTGACGGAAGAGCTCTAAAGCTCTATTCTTTTCCCGAACAATCTGAAGAGCTTTGTTGTCATGGTTAACCTGGACACCTATGCTGTTTTCTTGGAAGATTGGGAATGACTTCCTTTCCTTCTGGAGACTCTGCTGAATGGAGTCATCATAAATGACCTTGACAGTTTTGTTCTGTGCCTGGAGGCATTGAAGAGCCTTATTTTCTTCCCGTAGCATGCTGTTTTCAATCCGGAGAACTTTGTTTTCCTCCCAGAGAGCTCGGTTCTCCTCCCAGATGCTCCATTCGTTATGTGTCTTCTTGCTGAAGTGTTTCTCGTGGGAAGCAAATGGTGGCTGGTGGTAGAGTTCATTCACCCATTTACCATCAACAAAGATAAAAGTGTCGTCGCTCAGTTTCACTCTTGGGGTGATACAATCTATGTCAGTCTTTGTGCACGGCACGCTGTGGTTTATCATATCACAAGCAGCCATGGTCTTTCCTTAGTAAACTGAGTAAGTCTGCACAAAAACAAAATTCCATGAGATTTGCTGTAAAAACCTTGACTTGCTTTTTGTCTCTCTGTCTCATTTTTACAGACATGTAAAGAGATAAGACGCAGCAGCACCTCAGAATTGTCCGTTCCTTCTGTCCAACATGTAAATGAATTCCAGAATCACAGGAGGACTGAGATTGGAAAGGACCTCTGGATAACATCTAATCCCCCTTCCTCTACACAAGCAGGGTCACCCAGAGCAGGTTGCAAAGGACTATGTCTGAAAGGCTTTTAAATATAGCCAAGGATAGAGAATAAATTATTTAATTAATTAAAGGAAATGATGAGTGTGGAGCCAAGTTTTCAAAGACGCCTAGTAAGGCATTTTTAAAGGATGAAAAAAAAATGCTGTTACCTTTGAAATTGGCTCTGAGAGCTTTTTCTGCTGGATATTCAGTAACCTTTGCTAACAGGAGGCCAAAAAAAATAGGATGGCAGCTCTGCATTTTAATCTTAAAGTCAACGGAACGGTGAATAGGAAGAACACAGAGTGATGAAGTATGCTCAGATAATTAAAAATTTAAGCCACAGCAGTGGACCATTAAGACTGAGAGAGCTCTGCTGCTCTTCACATCTTCCCACCAGCATGTCCCCAACACTATTGCACCCCATACATTATTCTCCATCTTCTCATTTCTCCCCAATAATGTGTTTTTTTTCATATCCTTACATAGCTCAATTACTTTTCTCATATTCTAGTCTTGCAATAGTAACATCTCATCTCTTTTTTATAGACCTTCTGCCTCTATATCACACCATCAGAAAATCTATTCAGGTTGTACCTCCAGTTCTTCTCATTTCAGCCTCAGAAAACTCAGACTCATCTGCTCAATACCCTTCCTTTGTTCTGCCATTAATACTCTATCCAAATCATCTTCTAGTCATAACTAAACCCAGAAAATGCAGGATTTACATCTATTTCTATGAATGAGAAATACAAAAATGGGAAAAAATGGGTTTTCTTCCCAAAAAAGTGAGTCTTATTTTCTTCAGTTCTTATCAAAATAAAATATGTTCTTGTAAAAGTAAAATGCATGCAATTTTCAAAATGAGATTGAATTGTTTTTATAATAGGCTTATTTTGACTTTTTGTGTGTTTTTTACCCTTAATTTCTACAGTGTGTCTTTTTCTGCAGAACTGCAGCCAGTAAGAGGTAAGCCAGTTAGGGAAAAAAAAATAGAGAGATTGGCTGCCTAATTTCACCTGGATTTACCCTTTTCCTTGAATTCCTCCATCTGCCTAGTTGTCCCTTATGAAATCCAATTCTGCCTGTTCAGCTGGTGAGGAGATTTTTTACCTTCATAAACTTTATCTCCAGGTCTCTCCACAGCGTGTAAGATATGCTCTTGTCATTGGAAAATTTAACTCACCAGCTCCCCACTTCTTCCAACTCTTTCATGGCATCATCTACCAGCACCGTTTGACCTGCCATGGTCTCTCTTTTCCCCAAAGTCTCCTTCTCTACCCTTCCCTGTTCTCTGCCCTCTCTACCATGCTGCTTCCCACTGTATTTTTCTCCTGGCTCTTTCTGTCTCCTGCCAGCCAGCATCACATAGCTGCTTCCTTCTCCTTCCTCCCTAGCTTGTCCAAAAATTTAAACAATTATTGGTCATATTTTAAATCCAAAATCACTTAATGTAAGAGTGACTTTTGAGGGGAGTTACAGTATGTATTTTTTGCACTAATACATGATTTTGTTGTCTCAGACGTTCAGAGTTGTCCTCTGCATCACTGATATGCTTTATCTTACATCAGACTAGTGCATTCACGATATTCCTTTGCAAAAAAGAATTTCCCACAATCTTCCAGCTCCAAAGTATCAAAGTTGTTTCCACTTGTGCCATGTTCTGAGCCATGTATGGTTCCCTCTTACACTCCTCCATAGACTTTCTAATTTACCTGGTGTTCCCACTTTTCTTCAGGGCTCTCTGCACCTTTTTCTGGGAAGAGGGGGAATCAAACATGTCTCCCAAAATAATCCTTGTCATGGTTCCTGTGGCTGTGCAGGCCCAAGTTTTCATCAGATCTTTGCACCCCCAACCCCAGGTCTGAGAGGTAAAAGTCAGCACCACAGGACAGACTGACCCCAACTCCCTCTAAATATCCAGATAGGAAACAGAAAATAATATTGAGAGCCAAGATTCACTGCTATTGAGTAGCTTGGGTAGGCAGCTAGAGTTGTTAAAGTCACTTACATTTAAAGTGTTGATATGGCATGTTTTCAGGATAAACAGAAACATCTAATTTATTCTGCACTGAAGGACGTTATCTTGGGGACAATTAAACTTGACAGCATCTGTCAGCTCTTTTGCACTGCACTAAGAATATTGACCCGTGCTTCGAGAGGCGTTTCAAGTTTTCTCAGCCTCTGTTATCATTTTCGTGTATCTCTGAGCTGAACAAGCCCATAAAAGGCTGGGGGGCTGAGACGGGCAGGGAGGACAGTGCTCCTGAGGGAGAGGGAGGCTGCACGAGAAGAGGCTGAGCTGGATGATCCAGACCTGACACATTCCCACCTGCTTCCACAAGTGGCTCCTCTTGCCTTTCCCCGAGCTCTTGTTGGACTGCCCTATTTCCAGCTGTTTTTCCTGCTTTAGGCCAGCAGCTCAGGATGGCTCTGGGTTCTCCTGCACTTGCATGTGCAGGGTGTAACAAGGGACAAAGGTGCCCGACTGTGACACGGCGCAGCCACCGCTCCATGGCCGGGGCAACGGCAGAAGCCATCCCGGCGGAGAGCCAGGCGCTCACGGATGCCACCTTCCCACAGCTCTTTTCTCCTCTTTTTCTGCTAGCTTCTGAAAGCGCCTTTGATTTTCCCCAGCAGCAGACATCTGGGTCGTTATTCATGGAAATGACCTTTCCGTAACTCAGCTCTCAAGTCCTTTCCCAAAGCTAGGCTTCCCTCTCCCTGTCTTTGATGCCCATAGCTGAGAATAGTTTAAAAGACTGTACTTCTATCACCATCTCTTCAAACACTTTTTATTTTTATTCATAATATTCAAATCATGCTTACTGCTGAGCTGATACTGATGCTCAAAGATAACCTCCGTGTTTGCACTGTGAGACCTGAAGTTACTTCCAAGAGGGAATGTGGTGGTGGAGTTTTTCTTTGGCTGTATGTTTAAAAGGAGAATGTTGCTGAACCCTATTAGGAGGAAAACAGAATATGCAGGGCATCCATGCATTGCATGTTTAGATATTATTTGTAGTAGCTATTCTCACTTCCACATCTTTACATTTCTAATGATCTCATTTTCTCATTCCTTGCTGCATCTTTAAGATGTAGAATATGTATTTTTTTCTAATCAGGATTCTCAGATAACAAATAAAGCAGTTAAATTCTTTTCCAATGGAAACTGGCAACCTGCTATCAGCCACAAGGTGACTGTTATTATTTTAGGAAGTTGAAGGCACTGTTCATCTGTTCCTCTTTGCCATTATGCAAAGATGATAAACCCAGGTATAAAATTCTTCTCTGTAATTTCTCCTTTGCCTTTTTTTTTTTGTCTCACACAACACAGAAACATCACAAGTTACTATGGTAACTTCTCAAAGAGCATGCTCTTCTTTTCAAGTTCAAGTATTTTACAAAGGGAGGCAGGAAAATATCCTTAAAGGAGGAAGGAAAATATTTTGTCAGAGGGTATTTGTGCCTAGCTGGCCATCAGATGGAAGTTTAAGGGTGCAACCTAGAAGCAGCATCTTTTAGGACAGACAACAGTTTGCAATGACTGATCTGAAATTTTGAAGGACTGAGGCTCTGGGCCGCTAAAATAGACCTTATATGAGTATTTTAAGGGCTAACTGGAAAATGCATTAATAAAGTAAAAGGGTAAAGTACTGATTAGAAGACAAAGTCTGCTTAATCCAGAACTACTGAGAACTGCACCTTTGCCTTTTCTTTATTTTTACTATGCAGTGTTTTCCCTGAAGTTAGATAAAGGCTTTTTTTTTTTTTTTTTTTTGACAAATCATTTATTTGGTAAGAACTATGACTTCAAATACATTAGTATTTGGGACAAATTTAGTGACCTGCGTCAGCTTCATGAGCACATATGTGAAGACTAGCATTTGAATCAGAAATGCTGCAACAGTTCCCTGCAGATTTTTTTATATTGGCTACACTGGTTTTTGAGCTAGACTTTCATAAGGACATAGGTATCATTTACAAAACTAAAAAGACAGAAATAATGCTGAATGTTTCCCCTTCCCTACCAAGAGAAAAATACCCTCTTCTCCAGAAGAAGGGTTTGAACCAACTTCCCAGCCAAGTGCTTTATCCACAGCTAGAGACTTTCCAATTTCTCCAGGTGAAGCTATTTTACTACACAAATAACCAAATACTATTTGGGACCTAAACTCATTCCTCCATCCTACTTACATACCTTACATCCGACTATGGAGCTGTTCTCTTTTCAGAGATTATCAGGCTCTGGGGGACTCTGTGAACCACATCGCACACTATTCTCTAGTTTTGGAAACAGCTCCCTGTTGAAGTACAAGAGGCCAGTCTGGTGTGAGTCTCAAATGGGAAGAGAGGGAGGGTTGAACTGCTATCCACAAAAGCCTTCCAGGAAGAACTGAGCAGACCCTGTCTTGTCCTTCTCTCTTGAGAGGAATGGGGACACCTTCTCCCACTAAATCTCAGCCCCCTCTTTCCATTGCTCATATGTTTAGAAGGACCTGCTAAAGTGCCTGCAATCAAAACAATCTGTTCTTTTAGTACAAGCAAAGGGCTTCATCAGACTGGAGCACCATCTCTCTTCCTCTCTTTTTATGTGTTAAAATACTAAAACTTCATTTTGATAAAACTAAAGAAATCCCCTTACACTCTCTAGCACTTCAAGTACAGTCACATTTCTAAAACGTCTGTGTTTGTTCAAATCAATAGAGAGTAGTACAACTCCACATTCATCAATGTTACACCTTGATGCAAATCCCACCAAGTTACCACAAGGATTCTTGTGTGTTTTAGAGATTTTGAACCAGCTGCCAACCTGGCGAAGTAGATAGGGGGTAAAAATGATATTTTGTATGTTTAGGGAAGAATCCGGAAGGAGTTGTGGGGTTACCTCAACACTGTACTCTGTCCTCAGTGAAGTCAGTAGCATGACAGTCACAAGAAGTACTCTGACTCATTGAAGTCAGTAGCATGAAAATCAGTAATTAAAACCTCCAGAGCATTAGTTGTTGTTGTTTTCTGTTTCTATTTTGTTTTGTTTTGTTTTGTTTTCAGATGGAAAAGTTGCTTGAGGGACAGATCTATCAGCATCCATTCATACTAATTGCTCTTCCAGGGTCAGTATCACAATGCTGATAACCATGTGCTTCTGTAACCCTCACATGTGTCATGCTGTGCAAAACATACTGATATTCCTACTCCGTTCTTCATACTCATGTGCACATCGGTCAGGATGGTGAGGTTTAGCTGAAGGTTGGAATGAGAGGTGGAAATATCTTACAAGCCTCCCCTCTGGTTCTAAATTCCTTTGGGACTTTGGTCAATCATTTGTTTCCATGCTCCCATTTCCTCAAGTATTCAGTGAATTTGGGACACTGTCTCTCTGAAGTGTGCTGTCAAGTGAAATTAATTCATACTTGTAAAGTGTTTTGAACATAAAGAGCTCTATGGTAAAGAAATCCCATGCACCACCCTTATTTATCCTCACAACTGTGATACATTTACAAGCTGAAGAAAGACATTTGATGTTTGCTGGTAAGTCACATCTCACAGAGAGGTCAGTTTTGGGTTGCTCTACATCAGATCTCATTTCCACTTTGTCTTCAGTCTACTTCAGCTATGAATATTTTAAAAAACATATCAAAACCGTATGGTTAAGCCACTACCTGTCAATGTTACTCCTTTGCATTATGTCTCTGTGATATATGCTCCTGAGCTTTGCCAACAAAATACAGTCTAACTATGGTATCATAGTCCTACTTCTATTTGATCAAAATTGACAGCACACTCCATGTTGCTGAGAAAGCCAATTAGTTGCTTATTGAATACCTATATCTTATCAATATGTACACACACCTGACGGGAGAATGTAAAGAAGATGGGGCCAAACTCTTCTTGGTGGTGGCAAGGGACAGGGCAAGGGGTCATGGGTACAAATTGAAATATAGAAAGCCCATCTCTACATGAGGAAGAATGTCTTTCCTGTGAGGGTGCCAGAGCCCTGGCACAGGCTGCCCAGGGAGGCTGTGGAGTCTCCTTCTCTGGAGATCTTCCCAACCCGCCTGGATGCCGCCCTGTGCCCCGTGCTCTGGGTGTCCCTGCTGGAGTAGGGGGGTTGGACTAGATGCTCTCGAGAGGTCCCTTCCAACCTCAACCAGTCTGTGATTCTGTGGTTATTAGATAAATGCTAACTAATTTATAGGGGCATTTGTTTCTGTTGTGAGAATCCTGGCAACCTCATAAAGAGCATGGTGGTACTGAACTGGCCCGGGGAGGGTAGTTTGGCCTTATCCTCCACTAGGACATATTTGATGTGATAAAATTGCCTCAGTAGTCTATTTGTGATGCCTTAGGGTACTCCTAAGTTGCTAGGCACTCTGAGACCCACACCTGCCATAGGTGCTGTGTCACATCTGTTGGCTCTGTGCAGACAACTCTGACGCCCCAGGCACCCCGAAGAGCAAGACATCAATGTGCAGGCAAGTGACTTGAGCCCTTACTGGCTTTTCAGTGAAGTGATACTCTGGGCTCTCGTTACTGTACTCACTAGGTCTCTGCTGAAAACACAAGAGTTTAAACACTTAACTAACCTATAGACAGCCATATGTAGACATCTAAAAGTAGTGTCTACAGCCTGGAGATGAATCTTATCCTCATAGTCACTACTTTTGTATTCAGTGGCAAATATATTTAACACCCTCTCCATGTCCCAGACTCATATACGCATGACGTGCTTTATTTCATGACTTCCCCTCCCACTTCTCTTTAAAGCACCGGATTCGTCCCCTCAGTTTAGCATTCAGCTGTGCTCAGTGGAAAGCACACTTGGGCAGGGATGCCAGTTAATGTAGACTGGACATCATCTCCTGAAGATGTGGATGCAGAAGCACACCAGTTAGCTGTCTCTCCCTGTACGATGTGCCAATGAGTCTGTAGTGATTAAGCTCCTAAAACAGGTGGAATGAATCTTGGTCCAAAATCCTAGTCCAGTGCCCCACTACCCCAGTGCGATGTGGTTCTGACATACACCAGGCAAGGGAAGGCATTACCAAGAAGACAACTGCTCTCTGCTCTTAGACACCTAAGTAGGGTCAGCTAAGTAGAACTAAAAGACTTGCAGTTGAAAAAAATAATCCTCTTCTTATGTGTTATGTTCACCTATGTAAAATCGCCCTCCCCTGCAACTAACCAGCAATAGACTGCAAAATCTGAGAGGAAGGGAAAAATTAAAGAACATCCCATTTCACATGCAAGGGCAGGAGCTGAAGGTCTCACAGAATGGGGCAGATAATGAGAGCACAGACTCGATCTCTGGGAGGTCCTGTGAGCAGGCCCAAAGTTTAGGAGGCAAGGACATTTCACATCATTTTGAACACACTGATTTCTCCAAATGACAAACATGACCGGAGGGAAAGTCTCACACGGTGAGAGAAAAATTGTTAGTTTCGTTTCTGATGGACAGAGAGAAAATTGAGAGTTCAAGCTTATTAAGAAATCTCTAATAGTGATTTATGGGATACTGTACATTTTAATCTAACAAAAATATTAAAGATCATCTAATTAGCTAAGTGTGTAATTCTCTATATTAATTGTCTATTAGTCACTTCTTAATTATAATGGAATGCTTATCAAATAACATGTGATGGCCACAAAGTATTAATTTAAGTCATCGTCAGACTAGTTCTTGCTTTAATAAGGATCTGCTTTTCTGAATCTAGTCATTAGTTTTATTTTAAAAGCTATAAAGAAATTGTAGTTAAGATTTTAAAATCCATTAGGAATTACTAAAGAATACACTATAAACAATAGTATAAACAATAAACAATGCTACTTATAATGTTACACAACCAGCAGCCATGAAAGCAACAGTAAAAATCCATTCAAATGTTAACCCAGTATGATTAAATGGCAGCACATGTTAGAAAGCTACCAGGCAAGAAAGGCATATCTCATTTAAAATATTTGCTATCTTAATGTTGGGATTTCCTGGGTCTTGACCAACTTCACAACTTTAATTTTCAATCCACACGAGCATGTAGAATATCTGATATTTTTTAATAGATGAACTAATAAAATGTGATTATATGGAACCACTTTGATCTCAACACACACCACTAGCAAAACTGGGCCTGGAAATATCTCCACCATGCTAAATTGCGTGAGTTTCTGCAACAGCAGTAAGAACCAGCATTTTTTTTTTTTTTTTATGAATCTATGCCACAAGGAGATAACTACACTGCCAATTCAGCCCAGGCCAATTCCATAAATTTCTCTGCGCCTCGTTTTCTTGCCTGGTCACTTCTGCTCCTGGCTTCTCTTTTCCTGTAGCTCACAAAATACTGTTGAATTCTATAGATACCCTTTCCAAAAAGGATGATACACAGGGTGGCAAATCCTCGAGCTTTTCCTTGTTCTTTGTTTTCACCCATGCCTTTTCCCTTGCTACTCATTGATCAGCTTTTTCTGCTCTCAGCTCTATGCATCACCTGCTGTTGCCCTGTATTTCTGCAGTTCCTCAACACCAAATACCCAGATTTCACCCTTAAGAAACTATAGCCTAGCTTCTTATTCAGAGCTGCACATATGCCATAATGATAAACACAGTTCTGTATATCTTTTTGCCTTTATGGGAATTGTTATCCCAGTTTGCTTTCACTAGATTTGTGGGGGCGGATTTTCAGTGAGACATGGGAATTATTTGGTAATTCTATTAAAAGCCACATCTGACTTTCCCAAACACCCTCTACTCAGCGTGTTTCTGTAATGGTAGCTTTGTCAGACAAATTTTCCAAAGAGATTCCCACCTGACTTCAAGGACAGCGTGTCCACTACATGTCTGCAAGGTAGAACTATACCCAGCCTTTGCCTGGAGCTCATGGGCTTGTGCAAAATGAGTATTTTAATAATGAAATGAGCAGCTGGAAGAGTCTTTGAAGCTTTGAAGGCTGAACAGTGACGTTCATGTTTACTGAACTACATATGCAAAATAGCTCGTAAAAAATGAACATAGGTTCATAACAAAACTCCAATTATAGACTGCTGCTGAAATTAGACTATTTCAGGCTCTTCAGGGCCACTGGCTTGCCATTTCTAGCATGTATTGGGTTTTGATGGGCAATGTTATGCTTTACGTAGAGGAACACTATTTTAGCACCTGTTCATCCCAGGATTTAAACTGCTGCCAGAGTACTTTTTTAATGGCATGCCAGAAGAAGAGAGATTTCAGCTATAACAGAAGAGAATAAACAGTTATATCTTGGTACTATTGTTAAGTACACCTAGGAGCAGTTACACAGGCTATTTTGGAAAAGTTATGCAACCCTTAGGAATGATTTGCAGTCATAGAAACAGCCACTTTTATTCATTTCCTTCAACCTTTAATCCACAAAGTTTTTATCAGTGTGAACAGAGGTTACAAAAGTTTCGTGTTCTTATGCAGCTGCCTGCAAACATCTGTGCAAATTTGAGGTCAGTGCCTGTCCAAGCGCTCTGTGGTGACACTCATAAAACAACTGGAGCCAGCATATGAGTACGCAGAGAAATACAACTAGAAAGAAAGAGGTTAAACAACTGTCTTCATATGTATTGGGAGACTATCATTAACATTAACATCGTCATAAAGCAGCACCTGCTGGCTCAACTCAGCAATTCTTTTCCTACCACCAATTACCTGTCAAAAAAAAAATAAATAAATAAAACAGAACAAATTTCCCTCTTCTACCCCCAAGCACAATAACTTCTTTCCCGCTAAGCTTCGTTAATTATGATGTCCCTTTCTCTTTGCCTCACTCAGATGAAGTCCCATCAGTGACATAAGCTTCATAGTAAGGTGTAAGTCAGCAGGAGCAAGTGTGGATTTATTGGACTCTAAAAAATATTATACCACCTTTTATTGTTGTTGTTCCTCATAGCATCTAGCTCTTTTTCTCATAACCATCCTTAAAAAAAAAATACATGGATATAACAACTTCAAAGCATTGATCTCACTGTGGTAATGGGAGAAATTTCCTGAGGAGGTTCATGTCTTTGGGTTATTATGTTAGTGATTCAGCGGGTTTGAGAAAAAGTTGGTGGAAGTGTGTGATGGAATGGGATAGAGACGTTCCTCAACCTACAATCAACCTGCAATGTGTCCTGCATTGCTAAATATGAACTGCATCAAAATTGCTACCACAATGG
Source organism: Rhynchotus rufescens (assembly GCA_032273925.1). Lineage (NCBI taxonomy): Eukaryota > Metazoa > Chordata > Aves > Tinamiformes > Tinamidae > Rhynchotus > Rhynchotus rufescens. Next base: position 11,654 of record JAVCKT010019173.1, on the reverse strand, counting down.
ATGGGAAGAGGGTTGGAGGTGGCTCTACTTCCAGGGCCAAGTGCAAGGCTCTGCTGCCACACAGTGCTGTCTCTTTCATCAGCTCCTAGAGCCCATCTTCTCCAGAACTTACAAGCCATGGCAACCACCTCTGTGCAAGGTTTCTGCTGTGGTGGCCCCAGGGTGCAGGATACCCATAACTTTCAATGGTCTCCCGTACCTACATATGGGATGTGGATCTCCATTTTGCAGTGCAAGGGACCAAGCAAGTAATATGCAGATTACCACAGAACACCAGAACTATAGCTCACCTTGTACAGTGTCTCCTGCAACATAAGTCCTCAGAGCCTATGTGTCCTTGGCCCAACTGCTAGCCATTTCAGACACCATGTGGCATTACTTCTGCTCTAGTCTGAAAAACACTGTGCAAAAATTAAAACTTATGCTTGGGGAAAAGACGATTCATCTCATTCCAGTTGTAAACAGTAGCAAGATGGCAGAAATGCACAATGGTCACTAAAATATTTTGCATAGTTATTCTTACATTTAACCTGAGTGTTGTGATAGAAACTATAAGTCATGTAATTGTGTGTACAACATACACATGTAGATGTGACAGTGGCCCCATTAACTAAAATATCACTTTTCATAAAACGCTTGGATTTTATATTGTACTGATTTTACTTTTCCTTTCCTACCAAAATTCATTTCTACATAGAATATCAGGAACATGATTTACTACTGAAACTTGTCAGTGCTTTGCAGCTTATCACGAACTAAGTGCCATGGTGCTCACTGCTGAACCAATGACCAGCAGTGCTGATTCCCATATTAATAACTGAAAGACAGTAGCAGGTCAATAGCGCTTGTCTAAATATCTAAAGGCAAATTGCCATTAGTCTTTAGCTTGCAGAAAGCTGCAAAGCTACATCTCAAAATGTGTGACTGCTTGCATATTTTTTTAAAGCTAGAACTGCACAGAAAAGAACAGTTGCCCAGGCTGCAAAATCACTGCCAACCCTTTTTATGTGATGGCAAAGCCCTTCCTTAGCCATTAAATACTTTATATTACTTGCTACCGTGATTGTCACATCTTCTGTATCTAACAAGGCATCTGGAGACTGTCCTATTTCCTGCTAAGATTTCTACCTGACACTAATAAGAAGCAAGCTGCCCAACACTACATTTTCAAGGCAGAAAGGGGCAATGCAGTGACTTGGGAAGTCTCGTCTAAAGCAGCGGAACTAAAGCCTGTCGTAAGCTCACAGACAAGGGGCATGCCATCAGCCCATATCTTGCTCACCTTATGCTCCAAATATGGATTAATTTCTACAAGTCTCATGCCAAATACTGGTGGATGACAGAAAAAGAGATATTTCGGTGGCTCTCAGGTCAATTTTACTGCAGTGCATCTTTATCTTCTACGCCCGATTGATCAAAGATACCATTATCTGTTGTACTCTATGGTCTCATTGACTAAGTTCAGCCTTGCTAACCCCTAGCCTTCGCCATTCATAAAGCTTGCTAAAAATAAATGTAGTTAAGAAAAAACGTGGGGTGCTTTATATTTGACCTTTAGATTGCAGATCTTTTTAGAGGTCAAATTTCCTCCGTACGTCTGGGAGAAGGCTCTTTTCTTTCTGATGAAAGCTGAAGCTCTCTTACAAAAACACCATGCGAGCAGCTGAACTTACAAGGAAAATGCCAGATGCCGTAAGACTCCTGACAAAAAAAAAAGGCTGTTGGCAACACTGGAAGTTGTACTGGAAGAGTAGATATGCCACTGGACTTAATCCAAACAGTTCATGGAATTTACAGTTTCTGCGTCAAATGTTGAGTCACTTGTCTAAATCTTGGTCTTTATTTTGTCACATTTACTTTACTCTGTGATTTTCTTCCCAGCAGATGCTTTCCTAATACATGGGGATTAAAAGTTCAGCTCACTTCAGCAGTTCCCTGTGTGCCAGGAGATAGAGGACCGTGGAGTGGTGCCGTGCAGGGCAACCTGTGAAGATCTGACCCCACTCTGGGAGAATTTACTTGGATAGGCCTTGCAAACTTATCATTTCTATTATCTGCCATTATCTCAGTTTCTCTCCATGGCATCAGCTAAAAAATCACCCCTAAACACTAAGCTCTTAGAAATCACCTCAATTTAAACCCACTTACAACCTAAGGTTTCCCTTTTAGAGGCAGCTCTAAATAGTATTGCTGAAAGGCAAAAATTCACATGCAGTAAACATGCTTGAGCAAATGAGCCCAGAAATTGCTTGCCCCATAGTTCAAATATGCCTTTTCTGATGCACAACTGCACCAAAGCAAGTCATTTCTGGCTGATTGCTAGGACTGAGCTGCTGATCTCCTGGGAAGACTACTAAAGAAACTACTTCTATGTATAAGATACAGGTTAATATCAAGTAAAATGATACCCTTCTGTGGGGTACCTATGTTTTTAGGGGGGAAAAATATATACCACTGGAAGTACAGACACCTGCACAAATCTAAGGCAGTGTTTCCTCCCCATTAAGCATATAAAATACCATGACTTGAAAACTACCATTACATTGCTATTTCCAGAGCAAAAATGTATTGAAAAATTTCCTAAATAATAAAGGCAGAACTGGACTGATATCTGGTCTGGCCATGAAGTTTATTTTAAAAATACTTGTTTTAAATGACTTGTCACTTGCATATGAATATAAAATAAATGAAAGAGACAATTGTTCTTTCTTATAGAGACTTTTTTTTTTATCATGGAAACCACAGGTACAAGATCACACACATGTCACTTGGCAAAGTGCTTGTGATAATCACTTCCATGGGGAAGAAATAAGCACTTTCAGGATCATATATTTTATGTCGTAACTTCTGTTAATGTCCACATCAATCAGCCTGTCAAAGCTGTTTACAGCCCGTGCCTGGATATTTCCAGCTTTCGACATGTTATGTCAAGGAGAACCAGAATCCTTGAAACATAATTTTGTCTCTCTCTCTCTCTGTCAACCACTGCTTTTTGCCAATCTTTGATTTCCTTGTTAAAATCTTCATATAATTTTGAGCTGCCACAGGATCCCCTAACCACCAGCTCATTAACAGTGCCAAAATTAACCTATCTCCCTTCTGAGACACAACCCTGGGTTTCTCATAAATCTGTTTGGGTGGATTCAGCTTCAAGTCTTTCGAAATCTAAGTGCCTCTGCTACCTCTTTTTCCTTCTAATTCCTGAAATATGCTGTTCTTGCTACTTCATTTTGTATCTTTTCTTTTTTTTTTTTTTTTTCCCTTTGATAGCTCTTTTTGGTAAGCCATCACTTGCTGACTGTGAACCGTATCTCTTTTGCAGTTTGGTCAAAGTTTACAAGAAACCTAAAATATAGTAGTCCAGGAAGAGAGTGTGAGGAGGGTGGAAGCATCCGTATTTCTCCTTGTGAAAACTGCGAAGGCTAGAATTAAAAAAGACCCTTTGCACTGTATTTTTAACCAGGTTCAATTTGCTGGGAAATTCAAAGATTTATCTACATGTATACCATGTACCACATAACAAGGACTCAGGAGTCAGGTATTTCAGACCACAAAGGCATGGTACTCATTAACCGAGTACCTGCTCAGCAGAGAAAAATTTTAGGAACATCTGTTGAGAAGAGACAAGCCTCGCTAGGTCTTTACACGGTATGCATGTCACCATCACCAAATGAGATTAACTCAGCATGATGGAATGCCCTTAAGAGACAGAAACTGGACTTGACAACAAGTCAATGAAAAATGAATAGGTACAATTTATTAAAACGACAAAATATCTCCCAGAAATTGGCAGGGGGGAGGGAGGAAAATGTAGGAGGGCAAGGGAGAGTTTAGAAGCCGTGCAAAACTTGTGCATGGAACTGAAGTGTAAAAAATGAATGAGTACTACCCTGAGACCTTGATCATAAAGTTTAATGGCTTGTTATCTTTGCAAAGCCTTCAGCCACACAGACAAAAGTGCCTCTTTTCCCTCAATTTACATCTTTACTGTTGGGCACTTTCTTTTCCCTCTCTCTCTCTCTTTCCATTTTAGTCTAAACAATATGTCTGGTTTGAAGGCAACTATAAACCTGACTGTTAAGTGTACAAAAATGTATGCTGATTGAAAACAGCCCGGTTCCTGGTCTCTTCCCAAAGACATTACATGTTACTCACTCCTAAGGACACGCTGTTGTTTGGAATATCAAGGAGAGCAGCCACCAGCCAACTGGTGTGCTCCAGGGGCACCAAAGGGACAACATATATCCCAGAAATTTTCTGTGGAAATAGAGATGTCTGCCTAAGATTTCAAGCCTTGGAGGTGTTGTCAAATGTTGTCTTTGTTCAAGATTTCTATTAAACTTTGGATTATAAAGTGCCTTTATAACGACACATTTGCATGAAGGGCATTGTGTACCTGACTGACAGACTGATTGAGTGAAGATGTCAGGAAAATGCTCAAAGTTTAGTTCCAGTAAAGCTAAGAAAAGGAATTGTAATGCCTTGCAAATCTTGCTGCTAATATGTTTCCCTACGCATTTAATGCAAAACAACAACAGCAAAAAGAAAAAAAAAGAAAAAAAAGAAAATTCCAATAGATTCCCTTTAGAGTTTCATTAGTGATTTGAGCTGCTTCATCACTCTTCCCGCTATACAAACTGCAGACTTTTTATTTCCCAGGCTCTGCTAATAACAAGCCCAATAATTAGATATCTGTCCTTTGCAATCAGCACTAAGGCTTTCTGTTCGTAGTAGAAAAATTATAGGGAGGGGAAACCACTCAAGAGCATAGGAAAGAGCTGTCACCAGTATAATGCGACTGGTTAATGGTTTCAAAATTATTATTAGGAGAGAACAGGTTCTTAATTTTGGTATGTAGCATGCTAATAAAACTGCTCTTGTTCATTTATCTGTCTGATTGAACCTGACTCAAGTTTTGGGTTCGAACTCACTCTCTCTGCCTGCAGTAGTTAAGTAATACATTTCTTCTGATTTCTTCCCCTGCATACCCATGAGCTGTTTGTCTGAATAATGGCCACAGATTGTTCCTGCTCATTATTTTAGGTCAAGATTCAGGTTTGACGTTTGATGAAGCAAATGAATGTAGAAAGGCATACCAGAGAGATTCTTAGCACCTTTTCACCCTCCTGTTTTGCCCCAGTTTAGGAATGAAGACCAGGCCATTATGCATGCAGTTTGCCAGCTTCTGCTCTGTGATTTGCAAGCTGAAAGCTCACTTGTCAGGGAAGAAGAAATAGGCTGTTATTTTGTTGTTTTGGAAAGTTATGGGTAGCAGCAGAAGGAGACTTCAGTGTAAAGTCTTGGACCACTGAAGTCAAAATGATATCTGCTGAGTCAGGATTTTAAAGGTAAACATATTTTTCCAGTCTTATTAGAGCCACTAGAAGCAAAAGAGCAAAAACTGCATAATCCAATTACATTGCCTTCTGTAAGGCTGCTCTTCTCTGTCCAGAATGCCACCATTTCTCATTCTGCTGGGGTTCCTTCAGATCTACTTTTCTGTTTAGATAACTGATTTTTTCCCAGTGTATTGCATTTAACTCCTTTTTAAAATGAATTTCATACCAGCGCATCACTTTCTTCTCTCTCGAGAAACTCCCTCTGGAAGAAGGAACAGAAACATTCATAGGTGATCATTTGCCCGGCACTTATCCTGTATTCTTTTCGTCTTGGAGGTTTCAAAAGCCAGGCAGGTTATTTTCAGGGCCGCGTGTATTAGAATTAATGCTAAATCAAAAGGATTGCCTGCCGTGGAGCTTGATTGGATTTGGACAAAGAATGTCATTTTCTGAAGTCAACTCGAGTGTGGAGCATTTTTTTTTCCCCCACCATCTAATCATGATTGTGAGAACATAAATCAGGAGAATTACAATGAGAGGGATTGATGAATGTGCACCCCAGGAACTCAACTCCAATCCACTTTGAGGTCATCACTGAAGAAAGTCCTTTCCTAGAGAGGGGTTTCTGATGCCTCATACATTCACTTCCCAACTGAGCCCTTTTTGACATGAAAACTATACCACCTTTGCTTCTGTTTTGTCTAAAAACTGTCTTTCCTTTCAACTGTAAAATGAAGCCTGCTAAGTGCTTTTGCTTTAAAGGCTTCCAGTAATTTTTTCCATTCACTTACAATCGTGCTTTTAATAACTGGATGTAAAGCAAGATCCTCAAGAGCACAGGAGCGAAGTCTACAAGTGCATGGGAATTCAGTACTCTCAATATTTATGTTTAGCATTAAATACCTCATGCAAAAATAATGGCTTTGACTACCCAGACCTCCCTCTCTCATCTCAAAAAGCTGTTCCCACACATGCTCTGGGGTCTCTATATAAATATAAAAAGGGGACTAAGTTGCATGTACAGTAAATTCTGCTTTTACATTAAATAGGTAAGAAGTAACAGAGGCCTCTGGATTAAAAATAGCTCCCTATTTGCTCCTCTGGCTACCCTGCTGTCCTAGAACTGACTTTTTCGTAGTGCGACTGACTGACTCAAGCCAGTCATCAAACTTATAGTATATTAGAGGTAGATATTGTACCATGTATAATTTTGATTCAAATTACTGCACCTTAGGGAAGCCACTGGCCCCACAATACTACCCAGGGCTTTGCAATGGGAAGGTGAGCACCCTGCCTAGCCACATCAATATCTGAGACAGGTTCTCCTAGATGTGTGTCCTCAACTTCAGGAACGCAAAAAAAGAAATCCAATTTTCACTGCCCAGAAGAAAGGAAATGCTATTTTTGAGGGCAAGGAGGAAGGCCAGGTGATGCCATCCATCTTTTGCAGATGGATGATGGCATCCCTGGCCACGCAGGTTACCATGGGCCCAGGAACTACAACATGGGTGGCCATGGGGACGCCATGGGGACAACATGGGGATGAGCAGCTCAGGGAGGCCAGGCCGGGCCAGGCCAAGGCCGCCACGTGGGCTCCGGGCAATGCGATGGAGGGGCCGTGTGCTTGCCCCTGCTTCTCCCCACTGAGGTAAATCCATGTCCTTGTCCCAGGGTCTATCCCAAGGCCTGCCGGGATAGGGATACACAGATAGGAGAGAGCAGAGTTATGGGCCCCACTGCCCCTTTGCACCCTCTGATCCCTGTAAGGTTGGCTAGGCTTAAAAAAAAAAGGTCTTTCCCCCAAAATAAGCACAACCGTGGCCCATCTCCACATAGTGGTGCACCTAGAGTGCCTGTGCCAACACCACCTGCTCTGGATTTCTTCCAGTTTTCCAAGAAGAATTTTTTTTTCTCTTTGCCTGCAGTGGTTTCTCTCTTTTTCCTTATTTACTTATTTATTTTTCTTTTCAGATTAAGCACTTATAAATTCCTGCATCAAAACTTGAAGTTTTAATGGCCAGCACCGTGAATATAAATGTTATCCCTGAGCCTTAGCATAGCGTTTGTATTTCTGCATGCCTCCCTGGGAGAGCACGATGTAAAAAAATACCCTCAGATGAAGAGTGTAGGGAATTGCTTATTGTGTCAGTGAAGGGAGGATAAATCAGGTGTTTTTGTTGGGTCTTTCTCAGTGTGGCTGCCTGGGAGTCTGTGATTTATTCCCCTGTAAACCTGGAGTAACTTGACTTCATTATTCAGCATTGATGCTGGTTTACAGTGCTGGCATTTCTCCGGGTTCCTCACAAAAATGACTTTTAGCTCTGTGTTTAGGACTTAGTGGATTAGGTCGATTCTATTGGCCACATGTAAGAGTTTCCATTCTGGTCCCCCACTAAAATATTTGGTTTTAGCAAAAGGGCCAAATATGCAGTGCTGCCCAGGCTGCATCTCCACACAGCTGGCTGCAAAGCAAGGCCAATTCCCTTAAAAACCTCTGCTAGAAGAGCTCTGTGTGCTTGAGGCAATCAGGTCCCATATGTAGAAATGAGCACAATTCATTTCACCTGCAATTCACTGCAGTGTTAGAAATCAAAGTTGCAGCTCGCAGTAGCTCCATCTCTTTGGTACCTCCAGCCCAGGGCAGTGTCTCTCCCTTAGCACTGCTGAATGATTCCAGGAGTGGAAAGGTGTGCAGCATTGTTGAAGAATTTCTTTGCATTCAGGCTACTTGACTTGAGTTTGCTTCTTGTCTCTCGTGACATGCGCTAATAACTGTGATTTATGGCTTGGTCTGTTTCCTTCTCTTGTGTGGTGTAATTGCTACTCTGCTTTCTGCTACGGGCTTTCTGAGGAATATTCATGACCTCTGTGAGTTGTGAGTAGAGCTTGCGTCCTGCCTGCTACATGACCCAAGAGAGGTGACTTCATAAGCACTTTTCAAGTATCAGCAATAGAGGTTGACCATGTGATTCTCTGTGTATCTCCTAAAGAGGGTTGCTCTCTATGCCTATGTCATACAAATGCAAACAAGTGAAGTTATTTTTCTGATTTACGGGTGTATATGGTTTTGACTCTTCTGATAGATGTATGTTAGTGCCTGTAGACAGAGACAGACCCTGACTGCTGGTTACAGGTTTTTTTCTTTGCATCTGAAGAAATAGGATACTATTATAAAAATATAATCTGTTTCATCTTGAGGCTGGGCAAATTCACTGGGAACCTGGACCACAGCGTATTTGCCATTGTCTTGTGCACTTGCTATATGTCTACTAATATCCACTGCTGGCTATAGACAGCCAGGTAGACCCTCAGTCTGAGCCAGCATCACCACTGTGATGCACTGTGATGTATTTTTTTAGACCAAAATACATTGCTGAGATGAGTCCTACTGACGCTACTAGATGCTTTCAGTGCAATACAACAGGAACCCACTCAGCAGAGGGGTTGGACTAGATGATCTCTAGAGGCCCCTTCCAACCTCAACCATTCTGTTGTTCTGTGATTTTGTTTCATCTACAAGCACATATATTGTGAAGATAGGAAAGGAAAACAGAGGCTGACTAAAGCTGTATTTGCACAGTATTGTCTCCAGGCTCACTGCAATGTGGAAGTTCCCTGCTAGTGCCTGTGTGTGAAAGCCTCTTTAGTCTTGTGTACATAACAGTACTCTATCTTTTGGGATAGGTGTAGGAAGCTTAGGATGAGAATTAATTTAGTTGACATTTCTGAATACAGTGTAGAGTCTAATCCTCATCTAATGGAACTGCATGCTGTGCTTTCTGCTGATGTCTGAAGAGTTACAGTAATGTAAATAATGTGGTTTACCTTGGGATGATCTCCCAGGGAGGTCATCACTACCTGGTGGGACTATGCTGGGACCCAGCTCCCTACCTGGGAGCCACCACAAAGCTCTCAGCACAGGAGGTCACCAACACTTTCCTCACTGCTCCTTGAACCAGATTGGAGACTCAAACCATGGGCTCTCGCTGGCACTAGGGAAGAGCCAAGTGGTCACTTCCAAGTGCTGGAAGGACAGCGTCATATCCATGTTCCTCTCTCTGAGCGAAAGGAGGCAAGGTCAGATCTTCTGTCCCCCTCCTTGGTCGAAAGCAGCATCCTACCATCACAGGAAAGCAAATTTGGGAAGGATGATTCCTGCCAAGAGAAGGAATGAAAGTGTGAGAATCAGATGAATGTAGCTTGATTTTTGTGGGGGATGATTGGCACTCTCAGAGTAAGGAAAACATGTTTTCTCACGCTGACTCGGGCAGCTGTGAGGGGAATCCATCCCTCGGGCACTGGCAGGGGCCGGGCAGCTCGGTGCACCCGGAGCCAACCACGCTCCCGTTGGACACTTGCTTCCCTCAGGGCTGTCGCTGACCAGATGCTGGTGTCTTACCTCCTCTGGGCAAGGCTGAGCTGACACCAGCTCCACTGCCCCAAGGACCGGATCAAATGAGGTCCTGCTGCAGCTTCCAGCAAATATGTCATTTCTGATTGCTGTGGAGAATTGAAGTGCGCTAGTGGGGAGGCGGGGGATGAAAGCAAGAATGAAATAAATACAGGGGGCAACTATGCCAGCAAGGCAATTCCACTTTTATTAACATGAACATAATCATCACTCTTCCTTTGTCTCCTGATGAATTGGAGGAAATTGCTTCCCAAGCCTTGAGCCTTTCAGCTACTTCAGCTGTGTTTTGTTTCTCTAAGATTCTCTAACTGTTCTGACTGGATTTCAGCATGGCATTATGAGAGCAGAGGAGCTGCATCCAGAAAGCAAAGCTTCACAGAGCAAACAGCCAACAAATGTTGCTTTAAATTAACGTGTTTTTTATAGAGAACTCTAATGCCAGGGACAGATACAGCTTTGGAGAAGAGGTGATGCTGTATTGCAGGTGTGTTTATGGACGCTAGTGGACAATCTCAATTAAAATAGTAATGGGTAGTCTAATATTACTTATTAGATTTTAAACCTGTCATTTCAATGAAACTGATTTTCTATTTAATACTTCCAAACTACAAGCTTATAAACAAGAGCACATTGCTTTGCATGGTGGTAGGGTATGGTCATATTAGGACAATATTTATTTATATTTTGCCAAAAAGATGGGCTTTTTTAAAGAAAATATGTACTGGATCAAGTGAAATATTTGACATTTTAATACCAAAATCCCAGAATGGCTCATGCTGGAGAGGCAGTGGCAAAGTTCCAAGGCAGAAATCTTTAATTTTGGCACTGTAAAAATGTGGCATTTCATCTCTTTAATTTGCCACAGGCTTTTTGTTTTGAACATTTCTTTTGATGAAAGCAAGCATGCAAATAATAATAATTAAAAAACTATTTAGAATTCAATAAAATGCTTCATTTGGTCCTCTTCAGTTTGCTGGAAAAGTTCAGCATGAACATTCAAATGTTGTTTTCCTTCAAATTGTGGTAAAACTGCTGACCTATTAGTTGCACATTTTAAATGTGCCAAGTGCAGAGAAGGGCTCCTCTAAAAATTCTTGGAATTCATATTACCCAGTAGGACTGTCCTGATGAGTGTGAAAGCTCAGGCTAGTGTGTATGGTGCAAACACAGAGTCAGAGGTTGTCTCTGTCCTGAAGACTTTAACCTTTTGGATATTAGACTGCCATAGGGTTAGTTATTTTTGTGTGGAATGACACAGAGAGAATTTGAAACTCTATTTGAAATGACTCTCCATCACTGGAAATGCAAACTCTGCACTTCTTGGGTAAGACACAATTTTTCCTTTTTTTCTTTTTTTTTCGTAATATGAAAGATGACAAGAAAACACAAACAAGATGTCTATTAAGCAACAGATTTGCCACTAGGCACTGCTGCTATTGTGTGGAGCCAGGCAAAAAGAAGGAAGATGAACTAAGCTTATATTTAAAGAGCTTTCTCTCTCTCTTTCACTGGCTTTGAAATATGCTCATCTTTGTTGAGCTTTTATTAATTAAAATTTCTGGATTTTTTAGTCCTAAGAGAGCATTAAAAAGCCTCACTAAAATATAAATATAAACATTGGAAACATTCCTGAAAGTGTTGAAGTTCAAGCATAGCAGCCATTTTTATCTGATGATAGTGCGAAGGGTGTTAACTTGGTGTCTTAACTTTTGTGAGCCGTTCGGGGCTTCCTACTATAAGAGGGACGTGGAGCTGCTAGAGAGGGTCCAACAGAGAGCGACAAAGATGATTAAGGGACTGGAACATCTCTCGTATGAGGAGAGACTAAGTTGGGCCTGTTTAGCCTGGAGAAGAGAAGGCTGAGAGGGGATATGATTAACATGTATAAGTTCATGAAGGGGGAA
>JAVCKT010019171.1:0-10758 GCA_032273925.1 Rhynchotus rufescens | reverse complement strand
TTCACATATATTTGTATTAAGATTATCCTCAACTTCTTGAATGATTTTAGATTCCTTCCCAAAGAAATGAAGTTCCTTACGCCTTTTTTTGTTATTGTTATATATTGTGATTATTTCTAGCAGCACTAACCTCTCTCATTGTGGCATATCATAGGCAATAAAATTCTGTAAATGTCACGTACTTGCGTATTAGGCAGCTACAAGGACTAATTGCATTGTTGGGGTTGTCTGAAAATATTTTTACGTCTTTTCAGAAGTGTGTTAAAGAATGAAAAAGCATAAATCTAGTAGAATTGACACAAACTGATAAGTTATAATAGACTATTTTTAAACAAAAACTCATAAGTCTTATTTTTACTGTATATTTTTCTCAACTAATTTGGTTACAGTATTACCTTTAAAGAACTGTCCAGGAGGGCACCCTCACACCTGGGTGAGCACACAAACAGTGCCTTGAAAACCACTTTAAGAAATTATTTTTCTTATTATTATTTTACTTATACATACATAATCTCTAACAGTTAATTTGTATTTTTTTTAAATGCATCAAGTTATTGAATACATCAAAATAAATTTTGCTTGACATACAAACTACAGGTAAAGTTTTCTGCAAGTCATACTTACCTCTAGTGTTTGTGCTCATCTTCGTAAGTGAACACATACAGAAGTTGCATTTCTTTGGACAACCAAAACACACCCGTGCTGCCATTTGCGGGAAGAAATACCAAGTTACATGGATGCAGATGAAGTGCAGGTGAACTACAACAATACTAGAAGAAACAAGCTTGAAATCAGTAGGAGAAAATCCTATCCACATATAATGGCACAGCTATTAAATAAGCTACAAGTTCATGTGCCAGGGAGAAAAATCAGCCGTCATGTCTCAGTGCTATCGCAACAACACATTTCTCATTCATTTGGTTCTTATTGCTATTGAGATGTTATTTTGGCTTTTTTACAATGATTAACACTATTTCCTCTGGTATGAATTTTGATAGTCTTTGACATTTCCATCTGTTCTTGTATTTTTTAAAACAAAGATTGCTTTAATATTTTCTAAAAATCACAGCAGCATAATAGCTTGAGAAGGAAACTTTCACCCACTTTAAACAAACAAAAATATGTTTTACAAGAACCAGAAAGAAAAATCGGAGGGGGAGGGGGAGTTACTTCCAAGACACATTTCCCTGAAAACATGTTTTTTTATTTAAGAAGTAGAGGTCAGATAAAAGCTTATATAAGCTGGTCTTTGTTACGTTCGAAAAATAGTTTCATAAGGTTAAAAAAGTTTTCCAAATTGAAGTTTTGTGTACCTCACTTTATTTGAACAATAAGAATTAAAAAGTTAATTCTGAAAGTAAATTAATTTTAAATCTTGGATGAAATCAATGTACAGAAAAAAAAGCTTAAATCTGGAACACTGTCTGTCCAGAAACTGCGTTTGTTTTTTCATTTTCTTAATTTTTTTCTTCCAGTGTTACTTCATTTAAAGGCGAGAGTAATTCTTCCACTAAGCGATACAGGCACATCTAATGTCCGTAATTAATTATAGCCTGTTGATACTCATGTGATAACCTTTCCAGGGGGCAGGAAGGAGGCTGTTGTCACTCCAGCTGCAGGCCTGTCCTCTCTGAGCACAGATGTAATTCCCTCTTCTCTCCCCATCTTCCATTCTCCCCTCCATTAAGAGATTTAAATGCACCATTTAATTTAAATACTGGTATAAGCTGAACCAACCAAGTTATCCACCTCACACTAAAAATGTCTCCGTACCTCTGGTACATTTTCCAGCTTTTAGACCAAAGAGTAGTGCTGTTGTGCCAAATGAAAGCAATCAAGTGGTTAATCCTTTCAAGTGCAATTAGCAGCACTGACCTCCCTGTTCTTTACAACAAGGGTCATGGGGAGGTAAAGGCCAGTTCTGGGCCTTTTCTTTCATATCATAATACCTCCTCAGTAACTATCTCTTCTGTTTCCAAAAACATCAGAGAGCAAGGGGAAAAACAGGCTTCTACTTCCATTAGCAGTAACTTAAACAGCCATAAGTTAAAGGGGGAGGAAAAGGAAGAGCATCTCTATCTATCTCCTTTCACAACAGAAGACATCTGGCCTCCTGTGGGGAGGCCCCAGATAACAAAGAACCTGTCATGACAAACCTCTGAGATGTGTTCAGAGAGCCATTTTACCTGCAGTCTGGCTCATTCATTTCCTGCCCCTGAAGCCATCTGCTTTTGCTTATTTTGGGTATTTTTGTTCTATGTTTGGCCAGGAGTGTAAAGTGGCTTCCCTTCAGCGTGCCTGTGTGCTTGGTCAGAGGGAGGATTTAATCCTCTTCTGAGAATAAGAGAAGGAGCTGCAAAAAGAAGGAAAAAAATCCCTTTCCTGGAAGACAGCACAAAAGTCATCCAAGCCTAGGTTGAATAAAAGGTCACGTCAGTGCAAGGGGTAAAGATCCACTGGGGGCTTAGAATGAGATGACAGCTTGGAATCTCCAGCAGAAGCCTTCCAAAGCACTTGTAGCCTCACCTGCTTTAAATCCCCCGCCACTGCTTCTGGCAGATTTCTTGGTTGGATTCCACATTAGTTTTCAAGGTTCAGATAGGCTCTGTCAGCCCCAATTGCAGAATGACATATTAATGCATTCATGCTTGCCTCTGACACTGTGTTTCAGTATTTATACTCAGGATTTTATTTAAATGCTTTAAAAAGCACTTGTTTAGCTTAGTAATTAAGATTTTAGCATACTTATGTAAAAACATAACCTTATGTGAAAATCCACTCCGTCTGTCCCAATCTTTGAAAGAACCAATACAAGATGAATGGGGGGGGGAATCCTCCTGAGTTTCCTGTCACCACCAAAACATAGTTGCTGTGCCCTCAAACATCTTCAATGTCTCTTGCCTGCTCCAAACAACAGTGCATCAGCTGAACTCTTCCACTTTGTTCTGACACACTAAACTAATAGCGACCACAACGGTGCTCAAATAGGAAAATTTCCATCACTGGGATGAGCAGATTAGCACAGAATAGTGGAGGTTGGAAGGGACCTCTAGAGATCATCTAGTCCAACCCCTGCTGCTCCAGCAGGAACACCTGGGGCACAGGGTGGCATGCAGGCAGGTTTGGAAGATCTCCAGAGCAGGAGACTCCACAGCCTCCCTGGGCAGTCTGTTTCGTGGCAGGGTGACACTGATCGACTGATACTAGAAGAGGAGGTGACCACCAAGGCACCGAACAACAGTGGCAAAGTCACTACGTCAAAGATATCCCTAAGCTGTTATGCCTTGTCTTGAGAGACATTATTTCAGTATAATTCTAATGCTGTCAAACATTGTAATCAATAAAAATGCTCATTTTGATTGATGATGTTTAATAATGTTGAAGATAAGTGTTTATATGAAAAATTTTACAACGTTCTTCCTGCTCACTGCTTGTGAGGGATAACAGATTATTGCCATTGTAAAATGGACTCTGAAGAGAAATCAGATGCTGTAAGATTCTGAAAGAAGTGAAATTTCACATGAAACTGAAAACACTCACAGCTAGGAGCATGGTTTCCTTACCAGAATACAATTCAAATAGTTCTAGAGCTGCACAGCAACTGGGAACCACTTCTGTAATACAAACCAGACCAAATATTTTTATATCACTGAAAACTGGCATCATCAGCAATAGCGGTGCTGCCATCACGTTCAAATCAATGTAGTTAAGCCATGAAGTTACCTTTCGCGTTGCAGTAGGATGTTTAGAAATGCACCACAGAATGAAGAGAATTGCCCGCCGTTATACCCAAGCTGGGTCTTACTCTACCAATGGATCTACGAGCTTCACTTTTCTCACCTGTAAAATTAACTTCTGCCTGTGAGTGACATGACTCTGTGTATATAAAGCGATGCCCATAAACCAGCTGAACCTAGGATGAAATTGAAAGGCTGAAAAGCTTGGATGGTAAAATTTGTGCCTTTGTGGCATCTGGAAGAGATGAGCTTTACAGAAGTATGTATGTATATATAAATATAAATAAATATATTTACATGCCTCCTAGTAATCAATGCATTAGGTGGGACAAACCAAATATTTTCTCTTGGTGTTTCTGTCATAGGGAACATTAAAAAATAAAATAAAAAAACTAAGTGGAGTATCAGAGCTTGCACGACTATAGAAACAATATATGTTTTAAACACAGCCATACAGTGCAGTTTGTTCATGTACACAGATGAATTATCTGAGTAGAAATTAATCAGTGTTTGGATACTTATCTTTTAAATGGTTATTAAATTTATCTATATAAATTCAATTAAGGTTAGATGGGCCTCACTATACATTTAATGATTACAAATGGTATTTTTATCTTTATATCATTCTAAATATCACTGTTACTAAGTATAGTGCAATTTCATAATCTTGCCTTGAGAAGCATCATATTTTCTTTGGGTTTCCAAGCAGCACTGAAGTATGTTTGTTAAAAATGCAGTTATCCACAATCAATCAGCTCCAAGTGAGCGCTTTATAACAGTGACCTGTAAAATATCTTTGAGAACTTTCCTGAAAGACAAGTTCCATTATGTTACCACATTATATCTGCTTAGTACTTCTGAAATAATGCATCAGATTCTATAAAATCTGCACCCAATAATGAATGGTTTTGGACAGTGAAATCCTTTAGCAGTGGTAGAAGCACACCTCATATATATTCTCTTTTCCCTGAGCAGAATAGAAATTCTGCTTTAATAATATGATTTTTATGATTTTTAATCATATTATTAAAAATAATAAAAGAATTCTCAGTTTCTTTCCCACAAGAGAACAAAAGAGTTTGTTCAAGCTGAAACTACAGAATTGATTTCAAATGTTGTCTCTAATATAAGCATAGTCTGTTATCTTCATATAAATTTTTATTTAGAAGGAAGATCCTCTGAAAAATAAAAGGCATTAAGATACAGTCTGATCTTGAATTGCTGAAGTTTACAGAGCACGTTCAAGTCCACAGCACAATGTGTGATGCTGCAGCTGTTCAGATGGAAGGTCCTATAGAAACATCCAGGACTGTGCAGCATTGTGCCCCTGTGGGTTGGCACTGCCCATGTTGAGTTGAGCACGTGCCTAGGTATATCCACCCTGCCCAGGAGGTGCCAGTTAGAAAAGGACACTTGTTATTCATCATTCTCGTGTTTGGTGACACTTTACTTGTGAGACTGATGTGATTAATCCATGATTAATGATGTAGTGAATTATGCCACGGGTTGGTAAGAACCTGTTCTGCTTTGCAGAGCTCCAGCGCTGGCACGGCAGCAACCACAGAACTGGAATCCTCCTGCACTGCTGAGGTCACCGTGTCATTTACACCCACAACCAGAGCCAAGACCATATCTGAAACAAAAACGAAATATATTGCAAAATGTATTATTTATAACTCAAAGCAGTGGCTTTTCTTTTATCAAGGCAACACCAAAGCACATTAATCAAACATACAATAAATGACGACAATTTGTTGTTTCATCTAAATGAAAAAATTAGGTCCATGTGTTGGTTCAAACCTAGAATCAAATCTTGGCAGCTATATGTGCTAATGAAAGCTATTATAATATTTCTGTGCATGCTCTGTGCAAGATTCCGTGAAAATAAATATTCCTAAGATTTAAAAGGCAATCTTACGCAAGGCCCTTGTGAGGTCGCTAAATAGAGCGCATATGTGGAATCTGAATATGACTTCCATAATATTATAATATTATGTAGTTTATTTCAACACCATTCACTTGCAGTCTAATTCTGTGTTCTGTTCAGTGCCTCAATTAGTGAGTGCTTAGTGCTTAGCTTACGAGGAGTGCACTTGTTCAGGACCACCGTAGGTCCAGAGATTCCACATCCCAGGTTAAGATGGTGAAACACATACCCAAAGTTGACTAATAATACCTAAAATTAGTGCATCAGCGCATCGAGCAGACCTCCCTTATCCTCATGCCCACTGAATCCTTCAAACACCTTTTAGTGGGTTTGTGATATGCAACTTTTGCAAAAGCAGCAGTGACTCCTCTGCTAAAAACACTTGTCCACATATCCACCAGCTCCTTTCTTTTGCTTTTGTTTGTTCTTTTTTTTGCCCAGTACAGTCAACCTTAATGGTCTGTAGCTTTGCTGAGTCCTGTATATCCTTATTAAATTAGCATCACATAGTTCCTTCAGATCCTCCTTTTTAAATTCCTTTATAATTACTTAATAACTAGTTTATTGAAATTATTACTTAATGTTAATTCAAGAACTGTAGCCAAACAAATTTCTAACTGTTCACCATAAGACAAGACAAAGGAAAATTACTTAGTGTGACATGGCTACAAAACAAGCTGTCAGTGTTTTAACAAAAAAACTGTCAGTGTTTTAAGTCTTACCTGGAAAACCTTAGTTTATGTCGTCCATTCTTCTAACACAACATCACAAAGCACACAGCTTAAACCACAAACACCTTCTGTTGCCCTGGCACATGGGCCTCTTCCCGAGGAACGGCATCTAGCAGTGCTTCTATAATGAGAGGGCAGGAGGGAGGGAGCTGGAGTGAAGAACTTCTTTACATTGCAATCCATTCTTCAAATCGCACCTCAGATGTTCCTTGGTGGCACTATATCACACATTTATGTTATTTATGCCCTTTTTTTTAATGAAAAGAGTACATTTTCTGTGATTATCTTGTTTAAATAAGATAGCATAGGTTCTGGTGTAACGGCTGGCAGCCCCAGCAGGAAGAGGAGGAGGATGTAGAGGCCGTGCAGAGCCATTTTTGCTCTTCTTCCTCACTCTGAACACGCTCCAGACTGAATCCATCTCCGGAGAAATGATCAGCGCCGCGCACAGGGCCGGCCTCCCGCATCCAGTGTGGAATGTATTAGGAACAATTTGCCATGCTCACAAACCTAAGACTTACGCAGCGATAAAACCAAAAAAGACAAGTGAGTGAAAATTAAAACCACAAATAATGAACATCCCAAACACTGATGTTTTTCATATATTTAACACTGCAGTGCTCTGTTTGGAATGCTCAATTTTGTGACAAATAAAACCTCTGACCCTATTAAAAATAATTCTTTAATCTTCTGGGGAAGAGTACATAAACATCATGACCAATAGCAAATTTCTAAGGCTTGGAGTGTTTTAGGGTGGATTTTTTAATGTGACTGTACAAAAACAACAGCACTTAACATTACTCTCCACAACAGCCAGTTTTACTGGGGGAGGCACTTTGGCAGTTCTCGTGCTTTTTCTCCCTATCATCCCCTCTCCTTTCAGAGGCCCCTCATCACGATGACCCATCCATTTGGCTACGGGCTGCACGCAGCTGCATCTGAAAGAAGCCAACTGTATTCTTGGGTCAGCTGCAGAAATTTGCTTGATTATAATTATTGGAATATACAGTGCTCCTAACTCCTGTAACTTAGGGGAGAGAAGACCTGGGCCCATATTCAGGTTCCAGCTCAGCTGCAAAACACATCAGCTGGCCAAATAAGTGATCAGTAGCTCCAAGCAATGCAACATACACCAATTATTTTTTTTTCCAAGGGTTTTCTCTACATATTTGGAACCACAATCTTTTATCCATACACCTTCATAAAATACAAGAACTTTTTGTGGATAATTATAACAAAAGCCTAAGCAGCACATTTCAGCTCACTGGCTATGTTGGCCTGTAGATTTGAGATACGTGAAAATAGAAAGTTTCCTGATTACAGTAAATATTTTTCACAAAATTTAAAATTAGCTAATACATCATGACACAAACTTTTTTGTTATTGTTGCAAACTGCAATTGAATACTGGCCAAGACATGCCATTCTTCATGAAATATCTCATCAGATTCAACAGACGATTAGCCTGAAAAAATGTTGGCAGTGTTTGGTCACTCTTTTTCAGGACATAAAAGCAAGAGTTTTGTTTTTTTTTTTTATTGTTGTTTGTTTATATGTGTGTGTGTGTGTGTGTGTGTGTGTGTATATACATATATATATATAGGGGTTTTTTTAAGAAATTGAGCAAGAAAAGGGAAACCCAGTGAAATAACTTCAGTAACTTCATACTTTTTTGCTCTAAGACAATACTATTCAAAGCTGTAAAATCTTTTACAAAGCTTTTACAGCCTGTGCGCCCAAGGACTTTTCACTATTTTCATTATTCCTAGTTTTAGCCTTAAGGCCTTCAATATTTTTCAGGCAGGGAGAAACCCTCAGGAAGAGTTCACAGAAGATTTCAAGCGAACACTTACTCTTTAGGGTGTAACAGTCATAACAAGCATGTCTCATTTCCCTTGTAGCAGGAACAAATGTAAATCCTCAAAACTCCAGGAAAATGACAAATGAAATGGCGCAAAACTGAGAAAATTAAGATCAGTGACTACTTAGGCAAAGATTCATGTTGAAACATTTTTTCTCTACACTATATCATTACAAAACAGGTTGAGGATCCACAATGTATGCTACATTATCAGGTGTGATATTTCTAGTAACTCAAGATTTTCCATTAGATGTATAATATATGAACTATGGTTGTAATTTACTACATGGGGAAGCATTCAATTTTTGTGAACACCATGTGCATCCAGGATGCTATCAAATGAGCTCACTAATGACAAGCTGGCATTTTGCATTCACTATAGCAAACCACAAAAGCAGTGTACTTTCTGAAAAAAAAAAGATCTACTGCAGACATGCTAGAAGAATATATACAGTTCTTGCATTTTGTGTCCAAATATTTGTTATAATCTCTGTATCTCTACATTGCCCTGTTGCAAGATTTTTGGTCTTTCTTGCATGTTTGCATAAAGCCTAGCACAAAATTGCTACCTCACTATAATAATAACTGTCACAGATAAGTGATATCCATGAAAGCAGAATCTCTGCCCTGAAATACTTTAAAAAGTTGGCTGCAAAGAAAGAAATTGGCAAGGTGAACAGAGCTGGGCAATGCTTTCGCAGTGCACGCTCAAGGTGTTTTGCATGGAATCGACTTGGCAGGCTTAGGCATTCAAATCAGATTCCAATGTAAAGAGAAATCCTATTCTGCTGGCAAGCCCAGCACAGCCCAGCTCTCAGGAAGCCTACGCATAAGAACAGATATGATTAGGCGGGAAGTTGACTAATGATTGCACAGAGCCACGGGCAAAGCCCCAAGGCTGCTAACATTAAATGAGACACAGGCACTATATATAAGGAAAGGAGCTCTTTAGCAATTGTAATATCTGTGCACAACTGTAAATTTAATAGCGAGTTGCATAGACTCAAAGGAAGTGGAAACAATGGTTTGATATGATTAAAGTGATAGCCAAAAGTGAGCTATGCAGAGTGTTATGCAAGGTCCAAGGTAGCCTGAAAAGCCTACTATGGAGTAAACGAACAGTAAATATCTGAACTCTCACTCACAGTAATGTTAGAATTAGCCTCCTTTATCATTTTGATCGCTTGGCCTTATCTAATTTCAGCATGAGTTCCAACAACTTCCATAGGTTTCTCTCCAGCTGTAGATTATGCACCATATCCACCCAAAATGACATTTGGCAAAGCTCCATCCATGGCCTAAATGTGAATGTATTAAATAAACATTTTGGTCAAAATAACAGCTCTGATTCCATTAAAAGAATCCCAAAATAAATAGCTCATTTGCTGTAAATTCCCATATAGTTTGTTTGGGAAGGCAGACTGCGTTATTCTTCAGCTCGTTAAAGTTTACTTTAACAAGCTCTGAAGCTGATAGAGCAACAGTTCAACAGTTCAATATTCTTTTGCTTTCTTTTTGGAAAGCTTCAGCCTCACACTTGGCATAAAAAAATGACACATTTTGAGCATGGATTTCAGACATGCTTTTTGGAAAAGTTTGTTCTTCAGCCATTTTTAAACAGTTTTTCCTCTCCTTTCCCAACTACCTTAACATTCTTCT
The DNA here is from genome assembly GCA_032273925.1 of Rhynchotus rufescens. Taxonomy (NCBI): domain Eukaryota; kingdom Metazoa; phylum Chordata; class Aves; order Tinamiformes; family Tinamidae; genus Rhynchotus; species Rhynchotus rufescens. The sequence goes on along the minus strand of JAVCKT010019171.1, from coordinate 844 downwards.
CTAGTGAAATAAAGGTGTTCTTTGTTTAAGCAACATCTTTCTTGTTAAGGAACAGCACATTTCCTCAAAGCCAACTGCTGGGTGAGATCCTTCAGGGGAGAGTGTTCGTTCTTTTTAAAAAACGGTCACATTTCAGGATTTGAAAGGAAATCATGAAAATTCATATTTCATATGTATTTTTAAAAATATCAAAAGCTGAAACAAAAGGAAATAAAAATTAATTGAAGTAGTCAGTCAGCAGAGATGATTACCTATGACGTTATTTAAGCATTTTGGGTTTGGTCATGGGGGTATATGCACTCTTAGAAGCTCCACTAAAAGCTTATAAAAGACATAAGGGAGGTTGAAATCATTTGTTATTTTTGAGGACAAGACCCTTACTCTCTCTCATTTCTTTCCAAAACTAGCCCATACTTACAACAACGCCTAGGATTACATATACATCTCACTAGATAAACATCCATGGCTTATTTTACAGCACTGCTGCTGGCTAAAGAGTTTTGGATCTCTACAGTGCAGTTTGTGGGATACTGCAGGGGCTTGCAGACTTGTTATGGAATTTCTAGATGGCTAGAAAATCATTCTGCGGAGGGTTCAGTTGATTCCTCAGAATTTATGCCCATTTTTTTCAGTAAATATGCAAGAGTGTTAGCGTTCAGTAAGTGCTGAACGTGCGTGCAAGAACTTTACATGCTGTCTTGATAGTCTTACCTCTAACACCAAAAAGGGACACTAAAGCAGTGTTGTAACTTGGATCTAACATAAAAGGTATCATGCTACCCAATACTATCAATGAACCAACATTCAAATTGTTGTGCCCAGAGGAAATGCCACTGAATTCAGT
>JAVCKT010019169.1:0-15288 GCA_032273925.1 Rhynchotus rufescens | reverse complement strand
GTAGTTAATAATGTTCTTGAGTATCAGAATGAGGTTAGTTAGGTTTTCATGGCTTTGCATTTTAGTAGTATCATTCTTATAGGTACTTAAGCATACTCAGTAGATCACTTGGTTATGTTTTTCTTGTAAATATTTGCATGTGCAGAATTTCTCATGCATGGTTGCCTATATTAGAGGGGTTTAAAGGAAGAATAAGATAAAATTTGGAACTCTGTTGATAAAAGCAAGTTGGTATCATATCTACTTGTATTTCTCAGGTAGTATTTCATTAATATCAGCGTTTGAATGTCAAGAGAAAATTTACATATTTCACTGCAGGAATACTTGTCTGAAAATGTGTTGTAGCTTCATCCAGAATCTCTACTAAAGAGTCTGTGAGTCCAAGAAGGAAGAGCTTTGCCGTTTCTTACCTAATTGGCAATTTTAAACACCAAAGACAGTATTTTATATGCTAGACAGTGGATTTTGTCATTGGTTAGGCCAAGAAACTAGCCTGTTTCTCTTAGGTTATACTAATATCGCAGAGGCTTTTCTTATCCCTAAGCAGACAGTTAAAGACAGACTAGGCAGGAACATTACTATATTCAGTTACTTATCTAGCAGTTTTACCAAGGAGAAAGAGGTGAAGAAGTGATTGAAGAAATACTTGAAGACTGGAAAATATTTTCAGTCTTTTTGAAGCAATTACCGAATGTGTCAGAATTGGTACTGACAAAACCAGTCTGAGGATGTGTGACTTTGTTCTGCAAACTTTATCTAAACTTCTTTTAAGCATGTGAAGATTTTAGGAAGTCTGAAAGTATGATGAGCATCAAGTAACCATATGACTTTACTGGGGTGGAGCGCCACTGAAACTTGTAATTTTGATACTGATTAAGGTGTTGATAGTTGTTTCCAGGGAAATTTATGTCGGTTTGTGTAGAGGCTGATGGATTGTCTGCAAAAGCACAGTACTGCTGGCAGCAAAAGTCTGCCAAGGTAGCAATTTTGTGCATTTCACCCACTGAAACAGTGTCCAGTTTAACCAAATCCAAAATCAGTAGTTTCTCCATCTTCCCAGTTCTCCCACATGCAGCTGATTAAACACCTATGACCTCCGTTCAGGAGCAGGGTGGTATCAGATAAAAGCACAAGCCAGGGATGGAGTTCAGGGCCTGCGGTCCCCAAAACTCTTCGTGTCACTGTGATGGCCCCATGTGTCACGGTGGTGGCCCCGCTTGTCGCTGTGGTGCAGGCCTGTTGAGACCAGCTCATTTCAGACTGAACAAATAAGTTGTGGTGTCTGGTGACAGAGGTTCCTCCTGCAGCCCCACGTCCCTCAGCATCGTGGATCAGTTCTAGCAATCCAGGCCCATACACTGACCAGCTTCCTTGGTGTGACTAGGGAGTTACTTCAGATTCCCGCTTGGAGCGTTTGGCATGTTTCCTGCGTGCAGGCCCCTCGCTGTCACCGTGAAGACACCGAGTTTCAACCACGCTGCGCGTTTTGCCTTGTGTCTCTCGGGCCAGCACTGACAGCCCAGATTTCAGTCATATTTGCAGAGCGTTGCTTGGGTTTATCATCTACTTCTGCAAATTTATCTAATAGTGAAGGCAAACACAGACACAGCTTCTGGAAGTGTTTCAAAATGACTATTTTAGGTCCAACGAAAAATACAGATACAAACACAGCGCTGATGCCCACTTAAGCTGCCTGCCCCTCCTTCATTTTCTGGCCGTTTTTGAGATCCTTGGGGATGCGGCCGGAGCCCTGGCTCCCTCCTTCGGCTGGCGCGTGCCGCGCTGCGGGGCCCGGCGCTCTGCGTGTTTGCTGGCCATGCCCTCCCAGTCCCAGGCCACTTCCAGGCCCTTAGCTCCCGTGCCGCCTCACCCCGTAAACAAAGTCCCCGCCTAGTGCTCTTCAGCCTGCCTTGCCATGGGCAGCAGCCAGGAATTGTCCTCAAGGGCTTGCACGTAAACACGGATCACCAAAGGGTAGTGACCGCCTAATGGGAGCCTTGCAACACTGCGTGTTCAAACTGCAATCCATGATGTAGTTCAAAACACAGCACGGAAGGCAGATAACTCCCACATCCAAAAGGCAGTTTGCAGTTTTGCCCAGATACAGGCGAGGGAACGGGATCTGTAAATACTATTTTTTTTCTCTGCTCTCCCATTCTTTCATTTGAAGTTGCCACTCTAATTTCATCTTTTTCTATCTTTGTGTATAGAAAATTAGAAAATCAAGCAATCCTTGCAAATGGTCATGACAACCTTATAGAGATGGATGTGTTTTCTCCAACATATCACGATAGCAGTTATGGGTATGTGACTCTAAGTGTTTGCATGATGTTAGCTGTTGACACAGAGACAAAATGTAATTTAAGAAAAATGTATTTGACAACAGTCAAATACATCTGAGGCAGTCTTTCTATCTTCTTATTTTGTGTTCTAAATTGCACTTTAAATGGTTTTTCTTACTGACTTCATAGTAAAAACAAAATGCTAAACTTTGAGTGCAAAATTTTGTTTGCTTTCACTTAAGAATAACAGCACTTAAGAAAATAAGAGTGCATCTGAGGTTGTATTAATTCTCTGGCCTGATTTTGCAAGCTGTCACAAACTATTTGCATGAATATACATTTATCAAATCTGATTCATCATCTGTAATATATTTATTATTTAGCAAATGTTCTTTTTTTAAATATTATGCCATAGTAAGGGAGCATGAGGGATGACCAATGAAAGAAGTTAAAATTATATAGCTGTAATTACGTGTAGTTAACTATAGTTAATAGGTATATTATATAGTTAATTTATTACAGTTTTTGCAAGCTACTTGGAAATTTTAACTGCTTATAATCTATAACTGGAAATAGAGAAGTCCAAAGAAATGAATATTTCAATCCATTTAAATAATATTTCTACTATGTAATTGTTCTCTGTGTGTTTAAGTTTCTTAATGCCTTAATTAATATCTTCTATTTGGACTACAATTTTTAAAGCCAGAACTCTTCTGCAAATGAGCATACACAGTTTCAAATCACCAAAGCCTGACAAAGCAAATGATTCCCAACCATAGTGATCCTGTGATTTTAAGATTTCTGATGAGTTACAGTCTTTTGGCTGGCACATTAAGAAGTTTAGAAAAGAGTTCTTCATTATTTTAATTTCTTAATGGTATGGTAAAAGATAGGACTTCACATACATCCAAAGTCTTGTTTCACTAACTGTAAACCTTAAGAGGGTTATGGACCTTATAAAAGGGATAAGGTTTATCTGACATAGTTATCCAGCTATTTAGAGTATCTCCTTGTTACTGTTTGATCTAAATGAGATCTGCATCTGGCCATTAATAGCTAATTCATCTGTAAAGTGCATTGACACTGTGCATTGATCTGCTTCAAATACCCAGCATACCGAAACTTCCACTTAGCCACAAATTAAGACCAAGAGCAGGAAGGGCATTGTGTGTTAAATCCAATTAGTTTATCATTTTCATCACACTCAAACATACTGCAGGTATTTATCAGAAGACCCTGACATTTAAAAAAAAAATAGTAAAAATGCAAGCCTACTGTATTCAAAAAAATAGAAAAAAAGAGCAAATATTATTGTTCCTCCAAGATCAATTGCCATGCAGTACTGATTCAGATGCATAATTGCTAACTAGCTGAGTTAAGAGAAACAGGCCTGGTTTGTTTTATATGTCAATAATGGGACCACCAAACTCTGGTAGATGAACTGCGTTGTATGGAGCTCCTGTTAGCTGATACTAGGTCAGGTGACAATACAATGAAATTCATCTTATTTGTAATCCCTTCATTTTTAAAATTATGCTAGCAGGGATCACCACCTAGTGTGAAAGTTGTCCAGAGATAATAACACATCAGCTCCAAAGCATAATGGATTTGAGAATACAACATGTTATCAGCATGAAGATTCAGTTTATCAGCCTCACCAACATACTGTGTCACAGCTAGAATCATTATATATTTGTTCCTTTGTTTCCATGTCATGCGTGTGTTACGTGATGATATACTGTTTCTTCTGTCTTAGTTTGAATGACTTATGAAGAGAATCTAATGAATCTGACAATTTAATGCTGATAATGATAATAGAGAAAAACATTTTACATAAAAGTTCTAATGACTCATATGCCTAGACCTTAGGAATAGGTGTTTATTACTTTCAGAGATTTGTGCGTAGTGCATTAATTATAATAACACAGCTGGAAATCTAGAGCTATTTTAATGGTATGTATTGTTGGCTTTACTTGGTACCACTATTATTTTCTCTAATTTGTAAACATATATTTCTACACATCTTAACAAATTGATATCTTAGTTAGAAGTAAAGAGCCTGTTTTTCATTAACCTGATCTAATACTCCTCCCCCTAAGTTATCCAGATAGCAGAATCTAAAAACACAAATAAGATTAAGTATCAGCAAAGTTAGTTACTGGTGGCAATATTTGCATTTCTCTTAGGTGAGGCTTCCTAACTTTAAAAAAGAAAAAAAAAAACAGCTATTTTCTGTTGTATTTAAGGAATAATTCTTTGTAAGGAGGTTGGTGGGAGATTTCGGTCATGTGTTGGGGGAGGAAAAGTCAGGAGGGCTCAGTTAAAAAATGACCAGGTCACTTGATCATAAAGGCTTAATGAATTAAGATTCAAGAGGGGAGAAGCCAGGAGTGTGGAACAGAGAAGGGAAATCTGGAAATGGCTGCATGTGGAAGGGGTAGGAATGGGTATGTAAATGGATAGACTGAGGAATCAAGAAGGAGAAACTGGGAGTGGTTGGTTAGGCAAAGTGGGACATGGATGAATGCAAGAGGATTAGAGGCTAGGATGAAAATCAGGGTTATTGCTTGGGAGTGCTTGTGAATGCATTTGAATGTCACCTGCAGCACTGACTCCACAGGCTGGGAACCTTTGGCTGCTGGCATAGACTCTGTTAGTGACAGGAACCAGGAGTAGTGACACCACAGATGTTGTATCACGGGTGACTTAGGTCAGTAAGATGCTTTTCAGTGCAATCTCTGTAACTTCTTCACATTTGCTTAAATAAAAAAAAGAGTCACAAGCTGGACAAAAAGACACTTTAGGAAACAAATGTCATCAAGACCATAAAGCTACGCATGCCAAAGTTATGAAATTAAATGGTAACCTCTTTCTCTAGCTGCTCGACTGCAATGAAGCCGGCCATCCCTGTCAGGGCAGCTGAACTTGAACCAAAGAGAATTTCTAGCAGAATCTGCAAATTCCCTCTGTTGTGCTCAGATGGATAAGAAAAAGATACCAAATGTCATGGAAAGCAAAGACCTGGATGACTCTAGTGTGTCAACTTCCAGGGTCTCTGATAATGTTGGTGGCACAAAGTGGCCTCCATAGAGGTTGCCTGCTGCCAGGGCAGTGGCTGGAGCCTGGCAGCGCTGGGTGGCAGCGCAGGCTGCGGCTGGGGGTCGCACGGAGTCTCGGGAGATATGGATATCCAGCTATGGATATCCATAAGGGAGCTAAGGCTCCCAGAGCCCTTATGTAGGAAGCTTCAGCAGCTCGAGGCAGGATCGCATCCATCAGGCACTGACAGGGTGATAATACTTCACTTCTCTACCTTCCCTCTATTCTTACCGTCCTATAAAATGTCTAGTATTTCAGACAGATCTTGGTGGTGCAGGTGAAATTTCAATATTTATTTCATATTCTGCATTAATATTTGGCTAAATAATTCAGCACTATTTCTGAGTTTCCCTTAAACAACATGTGCTTTTTGAAGCTGCCTCTGTGTACCTTTTGAGATATTTGCTGCACTTGTTCTCTTTGAGTTTTATGCAGACAGAAAAGGCAATCAAAGTTAGAGATGGGAGGAGTATTTGTGTCTTACCTAATTTCTTTTATGTTCACCCTAGAAAGCTCATCTTCTCATTCTTGTTCAATATTCAGGAAAGGAATGAGCCAAGATTAGAATGCTTAGAACTCCTCAAAATTAGAATCATTAGAATTAGAATTAGATCTCTCATCTCAGAGACAGCTTTGTCTCATTAGGGACATGGTTCCAGAAGAGTGCAGAATAAGATAATAAATTGTACTATAAAGCCTCATAGCTCACGTAAGCATTTCCACACAGCAAAAATAAAATGTTTTCTTCTATGTGTCCTTCCTTTGGAGAGAGGACTGGAGTAGTGTGAGCACTAGTGGTGACAGAGGGCTGTGAGTGAGGACCTCAGATTGGTTCCTTCCCACTGCTGCCTCCTTGAGGAGTGGATAATGCCAAAGGTATCCAGCACTTTGCCTAACATGGGGAGAGTTTGTGTGAGTACTAGACCTTCAAAAAGCCCTGAGGAAGAGGCTTTTTGGGAGAACAGAGACATTGATGTTTACTGGGTAGTATTTAAGCCTTGTCTCTGTTTTCCTCTGGAAGGCAGGTGATGGGACAATCCTGCAGAGAAGAGTGTGTAACTGCAATGGTGGCCGCTCTCCTCCGTTCCTCGCAGTGTGGTGGGTCGTTCTTTGCACCCCGAGTCCCGCTCAGCCTGGCGCAGTGCGGCTTGGCGAGCGCCGGCCGCTCTCCTTGCCCATTTCCACGGAGCGTGGGAGAGCAGGCTCCGCAGAGCAGCCCCGTCCTGCTGCTGCTCCTCGTGCTGGACCTGCGTGTGTGCACGTCACACCGAGGTGAGCACCTCCTCCCCAGGGAGGAGAGCTGCAAGCTCTGGATTCGGAGCAGCAGGCAAGGAGATGCTCACAGGCGCCTTGCACGCTCTGTTCTTCCATAAACCACCAGGAAAGTGCATTGCAGAGCAGGGGATTTACTCTTGCACACCTGAAGGTAGAGGAGGTTTTACCTACTGTCAGTATTCAGTGCTGCTGGTCACTGTGTCCCAGCAGCCTTCACAGCATGTTAGCTGGTGGTTGTGTCTGGCTTGCTCTTTGAAGCTTCTGCTGCAGGTTGCCCTTTTCCAGCTGCACTTTTCCGGTGTTTGCCCAGCAGTGGCCACGCAGAGTCTCACGGTAACGTGGCAAAGGCCGGGTGTGGGGTAGAACACAAGCAGTAAGAAAGGCTCGTGGTGCCTTGCTGTTTTATCCCTGTGGGTTTCAGTGTTCGGATTGTAAAGGAAGAGCTCTCCCATATAAACTCACCCAAATTCAACAGGTGTTACCTTATGTAAAGCATTTCTCCAAAACATTTGAATAAGCTGTTGGAAAAAGCTTCTCTTCTGTTCCCACAGGTGTTTCCTTCATTTTTGCATAAGGATAATAGCTTTCTCCTCTTTCCCCCAGACTTTTATCAGCATTGGATCTGATGTGATCTTGGAATGTTTTTCAGGATTATGCTTGGCTTAATACTGACTTTGATGAAGAGGAAATTCACTTTTGTGTCTTCCTAGGCATTTTTTTTTATCCCAGCTCTGCAAAGAAGGAAAGCTGAAAGAAATTCAGAGAATAATAGTTTGTGTGCTGGCTTGGGTTTATGTAAAAGACAGACATATGGTCCTACGTAAGTCAGTCATAAGCCTGCACTAAGGGCAAACACCAGCAGCTACAAGGTTTCATCTCAGAAAAATGTTAACAGAAGATGAAGACAGGCATGAAGTGCACACGGAGAAACAAAAATCCAAATACACTTCCTGCTGGAGCCTATTGGGAATGCTGAGCTCATGCGCCAGTGCACCAGGGTTCGTGTGAGACTCACTCAGTAATTTCTGTTCTCTCTTTTACATCTTCCTTATAACGTCAGTCGTGAGAGATTAATCTTCTTGTTCCATCTGCTTCCTCAGCACCGTGCGAAGAATCAGATTTATTGATGTGATCTATCCATTAGTGAGCCAGGCTGAGCAAACTCATGTCAAATGGGAGATGAGGATCACGGTCTCGGTCAGAGCACCCGGTTCGATGCAGCGTGAGTAGGTTCTGTCAGGAGAGAGGGAACCCACCATTCAATAGATGCAGAACAGTAGTAAAAGTTACCTCAGACCACTATTTTTTTCCACAGATAATACTTCTATTCTCATTCTGACAATTAATGTGTCTGGTGTGTTTTTTTTTTTCAAGCAGAGGAAGAGCGTGATGATCCATTCCCTTGAGGGAGAAACTCAACTGTTATGGGTTAAGCAAAGTCAGGAAGAAATAAATACAAAAGCTTAAATGGGAAAAGCTAGAGCTAACTAAAGTATCTACGGCTAGAAATATCCATCCTCTCTGAAGTTACTCTTGTGAGTTTCGTGTTTTACGAGTAAGAAAGCTCAGAAATCTATCTAACTTTCCTGTGCCGTCTTGGACGTTGGGTAAAATAGGGAGACTTAAACATTTGTGAGTCTTTTGATACCTGAGTGTGAAATGAAAAATGTTAACAGCTAAACAAATACTAAAAAAAAAAGTGTCATCTTTCCCCTTTCCTCAAGCCACTTCTATTGCCTTCCAAATGGTAGTTTTGTTGTATTCAGTGCTGAAGCAGCAGGTATCATGAAGTAGCTGTCCTCTGCTCCATAGCTGCCTTTGCCTGGCTCACAAATTGCTCGAAGTTTCCTTTTTTTTTCCTTTAGGCAGTTACTTTTATAATGCTTTTGTGTGTTTTACCCAGCAAATAAAATGAATCAAGCAGTGATATTATTAAAATGTTGTCTTTAGGTACCGCAGGGCAAGCAGTACATACTCATTATACAAGAACAAGGGAACAATCAGCTGAGTTGAAATTGAAATTGATAGAAGAAAATTTATTTTGACACAGTGTGTTTAGCCTACAGAAATAAATGCCACAAGACATGAGTGAGAGTGTGAGTTTGGGGCTGTTTGGAGAAAGAGTGAACTGCTGGTGAATGAGCAGTTTGGAAGGATTTCAAATTCTTAGTTTGTACTGGCTACTTTTAGACCAAATATTGTTCCTGACGGTCTGCTCTGCTGTGGTTTCTGCTGTTTGCTTACAGTTAAACACAGATTTGGCCCATATAACCTCTCACTCTCTATATAAATCAAATGTATCCTTCTATTTCTGAGGTGAACTAGCATGCTTATTATATTATTATTATTATTATTATATTATTATAATTATTATTATGGACTCCTCTCCCTTAGGCTTTCTCTCCCTTTTTTTCTTTTTCTTTGTTTTGTTTTGTTTTGTTTTTGGTCTGGGAGCATATTTTCTCTCTCGGTCTTAGGGAGAGATCCCCTGTATAACTCCAGCTCAGAGGTGCCTTTTCTGTCACAATCTTCTGAGCATTGTACTTGCTCTTCCTCACGGTGCCCTGTAATGTCCTGAAAAGCCACATCTAATTCAACACCATCATGTAGACGAGGAAACTTGTAGCTGACAAAACAGTGCTATATTTGGGAGAGTAGAGGAGGCAAAAACCTCAGCCCGTCCTCACGTCCTGTGTGCAGCAGAACTGTGACATTTCTTGCTTATCCTAGTGGGGCCACTTCATTCAGAAATACGATTTATGGGACTCCATATTCTTCAGATCTTGCTAGTACACAACAGCACATGAGATTCAAGGGTTTAGAAGGCAAGGACTTGGGGTTTTCTTATAAATAATTCTTAATTTTGGTTAGACAGTGTTGTAGCTCCTAGCAGGAAGACTGCTTTCACACTCTCTATGCATAAGACCTAGCAATAGTAACCTCTGTGACAGTAGTTATTAATCACAGCCATAATATAAATAATAATGAAATAATATAAATAATGTCAGGAAATAACAGTAGTTGCTTTTAAAACTCATTGACAGTTTGATGCAGCAGGATGTGTATTCTGACATACTGTGAGGTGTTCATTTGAATTTTGCTGGGTCTTGCTCGCAGTTCCTCATTTCATAAGAGTTTTTAAATGGAGTTCCATGTAAATCTTATTATCCTGTATCATATTGACCACGCCATTCTACACTGCGTATGTGTTCTTGTGCTGTGTAAAATATTCTAATACAAACTAAAAAGTTGCCAAGGAAGCTGCCAAAGAAGTGGCAAGTAGGGTCTTTCCCATGTCCTCCATCTCTATGCAGTATTCCACAGATGATTAGCTATAGATCCCAGTGAATCATATACAAACTGAAGGAAGTATTGGCTAACAAGGTCATATTCCTAACATAAAAATTATAGTGTGCACATCAAAATTATTCAATAATTCTGTAAAAGTTGAGATGATTATGTTGTAAAGTTATATGAAATTCTCCTGATTTTTTTTTGTGTGTGTTAATTTATTAATATAATAGACTCTTCCTGGCAGTTTGGAGTTCATTGCAGAGCCAGGGATTAGATCAGATCTCTGGAGTTTGAGTTCGCTATTGCACCGTATTCAGTTTCTTCCAAACTGTGGTCCAAAGTTTTTATCACGGGTATTTTTTTTCTCAAGAAAGCCATTCTAAACCACATTTCTCTTGCTGGACACCTAGCTGTCTGGCACGTCAGGAGTATTTGAGTTTATGGTCTGAGCCTGGCTGTCCTTGAATGTTTTTGTAATCCATCTCCATTCCTCAACAGACACTGTTTCCAGTTAACTTAATCTTTCCACCTAACTCCTGATTTTTTATATCACTTTCTTTCCCCCATCCTGCTCTCTCCCATTTACTGAGTTTAGCAGAGGTTACTTCAATTTTATTTTCCACAGAGGAAGTGGCAGCCCAGAGAAAATCTTGTTTGGAGTGAATGCTCCCCACTTCTGCTTGCAGAGGGAGAAGCAGTGTCCGCCTGTCAGCAGGTGCAGACACCACTCGCTGCTTAGGCAGGCCTGCATTAGCTGAAAGCTGGATTATTTTTACTTTACTTTTATTCATGTGTATTCATTTTACCTTTATTTGTGACATATGCCTGCCTTATCTTTGAATTCAGAGAACAAACTAAGAATAGTGCCTGCCATTAGTGAAATAAGGGAACTTCCCAGTTGTCTTTGTGTCCAAGGATTAGTTTTTGTGACATAACTTTATATTTAAAATATGATTAGTTATGACTAGTCTGTGGTTTAGAACTGTTAGCTACTAAATTCTCCTCCCCTAAAGCATTAAGAGGCATCTGCATGTCTAAATAGGTGCATATATTTAATAAGCAGACATAGATATACATATTTTGAATAAACATAAAAGATTATTCGCTTTAAAAAGTATATTGAGTTATTTAATAAAACAGCGATAGCTTGTCTTAAAATAGCATGATTTACTTGAATATTTTGGTCTAAAGCTTTTAGCATTTACAATGTGCTGCATGCAGATCTTGAAAGTGCTTGTTCCATGGTCAGTGAGGAGCGCTACAGACGCTGGAGGCCTCCCGGGAGCGGCAGCAGCGCCGTGGCTTGCGAGTCAGCGGCAGGTCGAGCAGCGCCAACAGTCGGGGCTCTGGAAATGAGCTACTCGGGCACCCCGCTATGGAGCGGCCGGGTGGATGGATATACGGAGAATTCAAGCCATTTGCGGGCGGATTGTATTTCAGGAGCATAAGGGTTTCTGCGCGGTGCGGAGGCAGCCGGGGTGGCTGCCGGGTATCGCCGTGTCCCTGGGCGCGTCTCGCGGGGACGCCGCTCCGCTCCCTCCGCTCCGCGAGGCAGACGGGATGCGCGGGGCGGATAGCGCTGCACTTGAGACACTCGTCGCGCGCAGCTGACCTAGCAGCAGGGTCCCTCACAACTTCGTTAGGAACTCTCCTCGTTAGACAGAGATCCGAGCAAATTCTCCTAACTCAGAGTGAGATTCCACTACAGGTTGATTTCTTTTTTTAATTTATTTTTTTGTCATTGTAGCCCAGTTTGTTTTTTTGTCATTGGACTCCAGTGCCCATTCTGGAATGTTCCCTGGCCTCTCCACCCAGGTTGCTCTTCCTCAGAGCAGGAGGAGGACGAAAAATGAGACCAGAAGCTGTCTGTTTTGTTGCATTGTTAAAGCTTAGGCCATATGGAGTTATGGTCAAACTCATGCGATGTATGTTCCCATGTTCAGTCCATTGAGCATCAAGACCAGGAGGACGTTAAAATTGTTGACTGGCCGTGCAGCTTCTTTATTGGAAGCTGGGAGCTGGTTTTTAGGAGTTTTATTATCCTTGCAGTAGGATTTTCTTTCAGCTCCCCAATTCAGCCTGTGCTGTAAGGGAGGAGGCGACTTGCTTGTGTTTGTTGTTATTTCGGGATCCAGGTGGATGTGGTTTGGGCACTTGGAGACCCCATTCACAACAGGTAGCCTCAGGTGGAAGGGCTGGAAGGGTCACGAGGACAAGACGCATTGAAACAGCTCAACAAATCCACCTGCTTTTTAGGGTCACTAAAATTAAGACAATAGTGTGCTAAGGTAAAGCATGGGTTGTGACATGGGGCTAGTCATTTTGATATTATCTGCATAGCAAATGTCACAACAGCTTGTAATGAAGTACCTTCTTAGTGCGGATCCAGACCACCAGAGATGTTATGTTTTGGACTCATTGGTAATCCTCTGTGCTCTGGCACTCAGAAAAGCTGGGATATTGCTGCTGCTCATCTGTACATCAAGTGTATATCCATTTGTGGCTACTGCTGGCAAATTTGATATTGCTGGAGCTGAAAGTAGCCTGTGTAGTGTATTTCCGGGCATCGTGCAAAGCGCTGGCCCTAAGATGCTCTACTTCCCCTGTTCATCTCCAGCAGCAAAAGCACCTGCACACGGGCCAGCTCCGTGCTCATGAGCTCCGCTCCGGGAGGACACGCGGGCCAGCGGCTCCCGGGTCCCTCGTGCAGAACGCGGGCGCCCCTCGGGCTCCCTGCTGCCGCTGCCAAGGGCTGGCAACGTTCAGGGTGTCCACAGTTACTCAGCTCTTCCAGAAGAGCTGTGCTGGCCTGGGCTAAAACAGAAGGGCTCTTCTACTGTTCGCAGAGTCTAGGGGGGATAGAACACCTTAAGAAATTTTAATTTACTAAAATTAATCTGATCAGTGACCTCACTGAGGGTGTCTTGAATTTGTCTTTGCTTTTCATCTCTGCTTGCAGCAGGGGTCTCTTTGGGCACCTGCTAAACATGTGTCTGTAGAGCAGTTCCAAGACTGTAACAAGCTGCTCGGTCTGTTACCACATCTTGCCAGGGTGGGATTATGTTTGAGGAGATAGCAGCTCTAAACTGAGTATTTAAGATACTAAAAAAATACAAAAAAAAAAAAAAAAAAAAAACACTTTTAACTGACTAATTTTTAACTGACTATTCTGTGATTCTTTAATTTTGGCCAGAATCACTAAAGTTTTTACCTGAGAGATTGCTCTTTTGTTTGTGCTTAAACCAGGGAAACCGGTAGTTGAGACTATAGCTAGATTATATAATACTGACTTTTTAATGGACTTCCCTATAGTCTGCAGCAGAAGCCACCAGAAATAAACAACTGAAAGCCTGTCCGTACTTGTGAAATAAACTCTGCAAGGTCTCCCCTCTACCACACCGCATTTCTGTGTAGAAAGTTCTGTTTCCTCTCTGGGTACCAGTTTATCACTGAGGGGCCTTGGGGGCCCCTTTTAAAAGTGAAATGTGACTTTTTTTTTCATGTGCAAGTGTTGTGGCATACATTGCCTTTATGACCCTGGGTAGATGGGATGTTGTTAGATATTTAAAAAATAGAAAACACTTAAACAGAGCAAACAAAAAAGAAGATATGACTGCCTGTGCTTCAGCTTTATTTACCTTTGTATTTCACTCTGCTCTTTCTCCCGCAGGCATTTCCTATTCAAAACAGGAACAGGGACCACGCCGCTGTTCAGCACTGCGACACCAGGGTACACAATGGCATCCGGCTCCGTGTATTCCCCTCCGACTCGGCCGCTGCCGAGGAACACCCTGTCCAGAAGTGCTTTTAAGTTCAAGAAGTCTTCGAAGTATTGCAGCTGGAAATGCACTGCCCTCTGTGCTGTAGGAGTCTCGGTGCTGCTGGCAATACTGCTCTCCTACTTTATAGGTGAGTTCCACTTGTTTATCCTAATTGTTGCCATAAACAGGGGTGTCTGGAGGCTTTTATATGGACCGTGCCATGTAAATGTTCATTCACCACGTTTTTTTTTTTTTTACATAGCAGTATAAACCACAGCAGCAATTTAATTGGAACTCTGGTTCTTTAGAGGGAAGAGAAAGTGAGGATACTTTGCAAGCATTTTGCAGCACGATAGCAAATGAGCTAACTTCAAAGAAGTATTTGAACTGCAGTTAAGCTATGTGCTGGCTAGTCCTTTTTAAAGTGTATTTTTAATGCAAGCTGTAAAATTCCATAATGCAAAAGTAACTTCCAGCATATCCATGGAACTTTTCTCCTCTGTTTTGCTTGAAATATAACTAGGACACCATTTAGGAATGCAAAATTTCACTTATTATGTTGTTGCGTTTTGTATTTGTGCGGGGAGCTAGAGACTTTCGATTGCAAGGTGAGGAAATAATTGCTCAAAATGTCAACATAAAGAGAACATGAGGATGCTCCTCAGAAGAATAACATGAGGAGGAGGAGAATTTTTTCCTCCCTGATGAGTTATTTATTCTTTTTTCTACTTACTTGTTAAATTCACTTCCCTGATTTTCATTTTATATGATCTGCTTTATTTCTTTATCATTGTAATTTTTTTAATTGCATAAGCATTTGCTGTCAAAATTGTATTGTTTGAGTTTTAGGCTGTTCATGGAGACAGTGCTTGTCCGTGAGAAAAAAAAAATAATTGACTTTAATAAGAGAACAAAGCAGACTTTTAATGAACTTCCAACTTCTTCTGTGACCCGATGCAGATTACAGATATTGCCACGTTTGAGTCAGTAAAAGGTTTTCCAAGACTTTCATTTTAACCAATCTGTTGATTATAAGTCTAAATCATCACATTTATGGAAGAATAAGCACATGAGAGCCATTTGTTGTATCCAGACGCAGATTCTTAAACCAGGAGAGAAAGCAGGAAGAGGAGAGTTAATCTCTTCTTTTCTCCCTCTTTCTTAAGTCGACATAAGTTAATAACGAAGCCTAGAAGGCCTCGTGATCCTTCAGTGCTCACTACCCTGTGTTGAACTGGGCTTGTTGCCTGTCACTTGGAGTGAAGGGCTGTGTGAAGCAGCCTTTGAAGTAGCTTAAGGGACTGGAACATCTCTCGTATGAGGAGAGAATGAGTGAGCTGGGCCTGTTTAGCTTGGAGAAGAGAAGGCTGAGAGGGGATATAATTAACATGCATAAGTTCATGAAGGGAGAATGTAGGGAAGAAGGGGCCAAGCTCTTCTCAGTGGTGGCCAGCAATAGGACAAGGGGAAATGGGCAGAAGCAATGGGCAGAAGCTGAAACACAGGAAGTTCCGTCTCCAGGTGAGGAGGAACTTCTTTCCTGTGCGGGTGACAGAGCAGTGGAACAGGCTGCCCAG
>JAVCKT010019168.1:0-10611 GCA_032273925.1 Rhynchotus rufescens | reverse complement strand
TGAGGAGTTTGTAATTGAAATTGTAGTATATAAAATTATTGATTAAGTACAGTACATGCTCCAAGATTGGGCACTTTACACTGGCGCATTGAATGAACCATAATTTACAGATATGCTTAAAAATGTGTCATAAGAAACCATAAAACTATCCTACAAAAGAAGTTTAACTTGGCAAACATAATGGCTTGGATGGATTAAAATTTGTTTCTAAAGTGTTATTAAAGTGTATGTGTTTGCCTGCCTGTCTGTAGCATATGCTGTAGTTCATCTGTATTTGGAATATCCACGTATTTCTGTTTTGCTGTGTATTTTGCCAGATGAATTCTTTCAAGTTTGAAAACTGTTATGCTTGCGTTCATCCCAAGGAAAAGTTATTTGGGGAGGGCTGAGAGAAACGTGTTGAAGCATTTTGTGAGTAAAAATCATCTCGAGTCCTTACTGGTGCAGGTGAAAGCTTGAAGGCCAGCAAAGGCGCAGAGGCGGAAGCGGGCGTCCTGTGCGGGCTGGGCAGCGGGCTGGGGCCGGCGGCGCGCGGCACAGGCTGCCGCAGCGCTCCACTCCGCAGCGCGCCGCTCCGCGCCAACCGGGGCTCTCAGGAGGCTGCTCCGGAGCGGCTCGCTCCTGCCCCGCTCATCTTTCAGTCTTCATTCCCAGCCCTCCGAGCCGAGGAGGACCGAGACTAGCGTTGTGCGTAGCGTGGACTTAAAGCTTCTCTCACCTTCCCTTGGACGGAGAGTTGTGAGAAGACACCACAAGTGGTTCCTGTTTTCTGTATTGCAGCCTAAGGCAGGAAAAAAACCTTTGGGAATCCAAGAAAAATCTTGTGGTTTAAGAGTCATGAATTATTAGATCTGCAGTTTTCTGAACCTCTATTGGTCTTGTAATTTGCTGGGTTTAATTTATATATTTATTTGAAATATTTCAAGGGCTCATTCTGTAAAAAACCTTTTTAGTTAAAAAGTGCCATTAATTTCCATAGGGTTTGACACCTTTTTTCCTGAAAGCTTGTGTTGCTGGCCCTGCACATCCTACATCCTGCCCCACACCCTACGACAGCACCTTCCCGCCCTGAGTGCGGCTCCCCTGTCCCTGCTGTGCTGCCTAGGGATGAGTGAGGGCTCTTGTTTTGCATGGAGCATCCTGGCAGCTGGGGAGTCAGTGTCATGTACCCCGCTGCCGGCAGGACTTGTGGGGACCCCCAGGCACTTCAGATCAGAGCCCTTGTCAGTTTATTTCCATTTGATGATGTTTTCGGTGTAGTTTGAAAGGGGAGTTGAGCGGGGGGGAAAAAGTGGTGAACTGAAAACAGACTGCATGAGAGAGATGCTACATTGCAGGAGTGATTGCTTTCTAAATAAAGAAGCTTCTGTACTTGTGTATCTCTTGAGAGAAATTAGGAAAAGGACCATAAAGTTTCTGTTGGCCAGCAGAAGAGAACCATCTGCTGGAGTTGGGAACAGTTGGCTGAATTTAACAGCTAGCGGTTGATGGTCTCTGCCCTGACCAGGAGGAATTATTTTATCCAGTGCAGGTGACTGAATGTGAGGAACAACACACAAAAATCAAGGAAGGGAAGGGGAAAAAAAAAAAGTAGAAAAGCTATTAAAAAAAAACACACACACAAAATTAAGATTCCAGGAGGACCGTGTTTTTCTATTTCAAGTTTTTGTCAGAAATTTCTCAAATCAAGTTTAAAAGGCACAGCACATGACATATAATGGTTCTGGTGAATCATTAACTTCATCTGTAAAGAGAAATACAACATTTTGGCACTTCCTTTTCTTTTTCCTTTCTTTGTGGTTTTCCATTTCTCTTCTGCAAACAGTTAGGATGAACTAAAGCATTCTCTGTTTTCCATTAGGTCTCATTTGCTACAGCTTTCTGCCTTTAAATTACTTCTGAACCACAGAATCTGGCAGGGCTCATCAGGAGGCATTTGAGGACAACTACTTGATCTGGAGTACAGCCATGTACGGCACTTGAAGGCATAGAACAAAGCAGTATAAATTGAGATTATTTTACTAAATAGTTATAGGTCTTCCAGGACAGCCAGTAGAATTAAAGAAAAAAAATCTTAATTAGGGCATAGTATGTAAATATTCACTTTTTATTGCATCAAGGAATGCTTTTACCTTCTCTGTCTGAAAACAAAGGCCCATTTATTGGCTTTTCCTTCATAGTGTCCCTAATCTAGCATTTCTTGTCTTATCATCAGAGATTAAATACACATTAAAGAATTGCTAACATCAGATGTATTGAATAAGGGATTTAAGGAGGACTGGCGAGGTTAAGAAATGAATCGCACTTCAACTTTGCAGCCTTGCACTACAGGCTAGAGAAAAGGAAATACAAATTTGAATAATTTCTGATAGAAGCGAGTTAAAACTTTTTGAGCCAATTTTATTTTTGCATCCACCCTCGCAATCTGGTTAACTTCTGTGTGCCCCAAGCATATACATGTGGATACAGTGGATACCCTTCAGTGTATGTGACAGTGAAGTAACTCAGTAAAAGTAACGATGTCATAATTAGTCTAGTATTATAGTAGTATCAGAATAGAAAATATTTTGTCTCATAGGAAATAATGCCACAGCTGGAGGCAGTGAGGAGTTCAGCGGTGCTCAAAGGAAGGCTGGAGTGAGAGCTGAGCTGTCCTCTCAGGACAGGTTGCACTGCATGTCCCTCTAGGCCAAGCCATCCTTGCCCAGTGCTTGACCTGTTGCTCACGAAGGAGTTGTGGTCACTGTAATTCTGAATATGCACTGAGAGAGAAAGAGCCCAGCAGGTAGTTACAAAATATACCTTGGATGTTCTCCCTAACTCATTTAACTCTTGCATGATAGAGGAATTCAAGCCATGTAAGTTGGCAATGTGTCAGGGCCTGATTTTTTCTCCCTCTGTACCATTTGTATTCTTCATGCAGCAATTCCTGACCATATTCAAGAACTTTAAACGTATAGGAGCATATTTTGAAAACTTGGCCAGCTACGTGAATACAAATTAGGGTGACCAAGGTCTTTTGTACAATTTTCCATGGGCAAAAGCGTGTGCCTGTGCAAATGATGTAGATCAGAGTATTCCCAGGTGAGGGCTAATTTGCTTCCATGACACAGGCTAAAAATCATGAATATTAATAGTAATTGGCTTGAACTCTTGGGAAGCTTAGTTAAATAGACAATGCTGGGTTTTCTGGTTGTGGACTTCATCTCTTGTAATGAAAGGAAGAAATATCAAGTAAAGGACATCTTAGATATATTTAATAGATCTTTTTTTGGAGGGGGGGAAGATGAAGATATATCTGTAGTTGAAAACAGTATGTTTGTATTTAAAGCATGCCAAATATTTTTAGGTCTCATTAAACAATGCAGCTGTTTAATGTTTTGAATTTCTGGTAGACGGGGTAAGGCTTCCTTGCCATTGATGATAATGCAGTAATGAAAGTGCTGTGCAATGTTTGAAATGTTAATGCTATCAGTTTGATTGAAATACAATGATTACACCTTAGAGATGGATGTTGGGCACTTATTTTCTGTGCTTTATTTGTCAGGTTTGCACTTTCCCAAGTGAGGAAATGATTGACTGTAAATTTGTGCCTTTAGTATCTCATTTTCCCACTCTTCTAGTGTATGTATGTCCTACAAGTTTCTTATATTTGCCCAAAATTGCATTGAATACCTCTTGCAAGCTCTGAGTGCATGATTTTAGCACAAACACGGCACTATGTGGGACACTGAAGATGTACATAGCAGCCTTCCATATTCATGTCCCACATCATAAAAGTGCATTTCAAAGAACATGGTGTGATGATCTGAAGTCAGGAAGGCACTTTTCAAGCATCTCTACATCCTTTATTTTTATTTTTATTTATTTTTATTTATTTATTTATTTATTTATTTATTGTGAGCACCTACCAAAGAAGGCTAATGCTACCATGGTGGAAAGCACTAGTGCCGAAGTATAAAAAAATATTATTGATTTTAATTCAGTCATGCTTTTCTACTTTAATATTCGCATATCATATAATTATTTCTCTTAATAAAGAATAAAATATTCCATGGAGAAGTAGGCTCTTGTATTTTAGGCTTAATTAGGCAAAAATTATTTTATGTATGATGTATTTGTGTTATTTGAAACAATACAACAATTTGAAGCAAAACATCATGGGGAAGGGAACTTTTTTTTTAGCTATTACTTTACTAATATCTAAAATGCTGTTTTCTCTTCTTTCCAAGAACAGATTGAAATCCTGCCTCTTTTCCTTCACTGGGCCAAATGTGGAATTTATTTAGATCTCAGTCAGATACAGTAGTAACACATTCCCTGTGAGCAGTATGAAGTTTCCCAGACTCCTTTAAGTGATGCCAATTAAGCTCACAGCTACATGAGTCACGTCAGAATAAAAAGACAGGAAAGTGACCACAAGAGAGCACGTAACTCTCTTTACATGCTGAAGATTTAGGAGATATTTCTGAATAGAAGAAATACGTGCAAGAATTTTGGGGTTGTGCTCTAAAGTGCTGATTAAATATACATGGGTGAAAAACTGTTTGGTTTTAAAAGATTACACAGTCTTTAAAAGGCAAATATCGAATTCAGACATATTGTAGCAATACTAAAGACACATATTTGCATCACATTCTATTTTAAGAAATAGAAAACAGCTAAAAGTTTTCAAGAGTTGTTCACTCTTTGGAATGTGGTGACCAACAAGCTGTACGTAAAGGAATTTGCAATAAGCATGAAAGCTGCCAGGGAAGATTTCCTCTTAACAAAAGCACTCTATAAATGCCGTGAATTCTATGTTCCAAGAAAGTTTAATGTAAAGAAGAAAGGTTTAATGAAGAATCTGTTCTTTTCCACCCTAGTTTGCAGTTTATGTGCTGCTCAGGCTGACTACCAGTTACTTTGTACTGCTTTGTGTCTAACTTCTCATTTCTTGTAGTATAAAATCTTCATACTTCATAGATAGTAATTCTGCTTTGAAAAGAGTGTGAAGGTAATTTCTACAAAAGGTTTATATTTTTTAATAAAAGCCAAGAGCTGTTTAAGGTATCAAGGCGAAACTTGGCAACGTTTGGTTCATTCCTCATTTGAGCTCCGCTGCAGAAGGACGAGATGGAGACTGGAGCAACACTGGTGTTATGTAAAGACTTTATTGTTGTGCCATAGTAGCGTGAAGGCGAGCGGCCAAGGGTCTGCTTGCTGTTAAGGGAGTATGGATGAAATTGCTGCATTTGCATAACATGGTTCATTTATATAAACTTGCAAAAAGTACACGTAGGTAGAATATAACTAATACTACAAAGAGGCGTGGAACAACTACCTTGCAGGCAGAAAAGGAAAGAAATCTTTTATGAAAGGATTAAAAGGAAATAGAGATGGGATGTAAAAGTGGGGAAGACCCAAGTAACCCTATAGTCTGTGATAATCTCAGTGAGGGCAAGATAAGGAACACTGCAATAGAAAAGGAAAGGGTTCATGAAATGCAGTAGCAACTGTAAACTAACTTGTACAAGGGCATGCCAAGGTAAGACTTGACGAGAGAGCTCAGGCCAGAGAAAAGGAATTCCAGCCGGATGAGGCAGCACACGCTAAAGGGCAACCCCGGTGCGTGGTCAGGAGGAAGGGCCGGGAGGAATGCATGAGTGGGCAGTAATTGGATGATAGACACAAGATTAGAGAGTCGGGGTGGAGCGGGGCCAAGGAGAGTTTATGAAAAAACAGGATACTAAATATAGATAGGGCTCAGACAGTGACTGTGTTATAGTGACATAACCATGGCTGTTGCTTTCTTCCCCTCTGGAAGGATGCGGCCTCAGCTTTGAAGGTTTCGGTTCTGTGATTAAGGGATAACGTAAAAAGAAATGCTTGATAAGAATCAAGGCAGGAAATCATAAAAAAAGGAGTTGTGATATACATGGAGCAGGTTGCTAATGAATTAAATAAATCCAGCTCTATTATTAAGTTTTTAAATAATTTGGGAAATTTCCAAAGTAAATATTTCTAAGCCTTAAAACAAAGCTTTTTTAAGTATTTCATTAGATCTTCCTTTTATTTACACCTTCTCTCAAATGTGCAGTTTCTGTCCCTACACAGATTATTAGGCAGCTTCAGGATTAGGGGGCACCGATCAATATCTACTATTGAGTAGTTGGAGAAATGCAAAGAAAAGAAAAAAAATGCTGAAATAGCAGAATGTATGTTTGAAAAATGTACTAATCCAATTTTTAAGTGGTAAATTCACATCCATAATAAGAAATTAAGCCTAGTCCAAGATCTTACTAGATTACTGACTTTTTTTGTCTAACAGTTGGTGGTTACAGCCTCTCAGTTGGCTGTTGCAGGGCCATGCTCAGGGATATTTTACACTCCTTTGCTTCAGCTCTGCAAGCGGCATGGTTTTTTCTTGAGCTTTTCCTTTTAGTTTGCAATACTACAGACTCTTTTCCCAGTCCCTTGCAGTTGCCATAAGGGCCTGTGCTGCTGGGTGGGCTCTGCTCCTCTCCCTTTCCAGCTGGGAGCGATCAGTGAGTGCAGCTGTGGGGCTGAGCCTGCTGTGGAGGAGGGAGGGGAGAGCTGGGGCCCCTAAGCCAAAGCAGGTGTGGGATGGGGAGCAGAACAGTCCTGGTGCTGTTTCTGAGCTTTGGCATTCAGGTTGGTAATCTGCTCTCAGAAGGAAGAGCTCAAAGTGGTTTTATGTTGTATGTTGGGGTCTCGTGGGGCTGCAGCAGGCACCTGCTGATGTGACTGTGTGGTGTGTGGTGTGGTGTGTGGTGAACAGGGGGTTAAGCTAGTTCAGGGTGCTGTGGGCTCAAATCACCATGCTGGGTTTTGCGGGCTTTAGGAATTTAGCACTTCTGCTGGCAATGTCGCCTTTGCTCACGTGCTGTGTCATGTGTCTGGCCTGTGCTCACCTGTAAATCAGAAACTTAGAAGGTGGTGAGGTCCATTCCCTCTGCCTCTTCCCTCTGTGTGGTGAGTAATGCAGAAAGCTCCTTTTGGGGGGCTTTTTGTTGGTTCCTGGCACGTTCAGTGTCCCGCCGTAACGGAAGCATCTTGTCTCTGTATGGAAGAGCCCGAGGTGGCTGCGGGATCCACGTGGGAGCGATGCCCTGAGGCTGCTGCTGTGTTCGCTGTCTCGCACAGAGGCAGATCCGGGCCAGGTCCTGGAGGTACAATCAGAATTAAACTTTTAGTGTTACTTTGTCACATCCTTTTAGCAATTAAAAATTACTCTATTGATATAGTGACCCACTCAAAAAATGCTGTTGGGAAACTAAGCAAAAGGTGATAACGAACTGCACCTGGGGCCACAGAACTGGCTCCTGCAGTAAGTGTTAGTCTTGCTCTTGCTCTGTAGTGTTGCCATGCTGCTTTATATTTCAGTATTCTCTTTTATGTTAATGTGTTATTTTGGTTGGAACCGTAAGATAGACAACTTTTTTTTTTTCTGTAAGCTCATAAAGAGGAAAATAAAAAGTAGGATGGCATAACATAGCACCAAGTTCATTGGGACCTGTGGCTATACTATATTATAAAAAATATCTGTAAGTCGGTGCATTCTAACAGCCTGGCAAAGAACTTAATTATTCTGCACCTGCCTTCTCACAAAGGGAATTTTCAGCTTGTATTTTTGCTTTAAAGGTGCTGCATGATGTTTTGTTAATCTGTTGAAAGCTCGTATGATGATGGAGATAGGTTCACTGAATTATTTGCACTGTGGCTCTTCCTCACCTAACAAAGCTGAAATAGGTGAAAAGGTGAAAAATTTTTCCGTTTAAAACTCTTGCTAATCACTTCAGACTTCCTTCTTTCTTTTTTCTTTTTTCTTTTTTTTTTTTTTTGACTCTGTTTATTTAAATACCCAGTACTACTGTTATGTGTTTTGCTGTGCTATTTATTCCGTTCCATTTTAATATCACTACTATTTCACTTGTGAGCTGCATGAGGAACTAAAATGGAGAAAAATACTTGAGGGACCTTATTCTGTGAGAGGAGCATGAGAAGGTCCTCTCGTTACTCAAGTAACAACTTGTTTTTGGAATTGATGTGCTGGGCCTGAAAATGCCATTTTCCCCACAAGTGGGTATCCCTGGTTCTGTTTTGTCCCTTAGCTGTGTGTTACTTGGGAGTGGTCACCAGGTGCTGTTGGATGAATTTGTGAAGTGCTGGGCAGCTCTGCGCCCTGTGGCTCTTTTGTTGCCATCTCTTCTGCGAGATGCCTTCATTGCGGGCTTTGTAAGTCCATGGGCTGTGCTCGCTCTGTGATCTGTTGTTTTATTTGCAACGCTTCAAAGTAAATTGGAGCAGCAAAATGACTGCTAGCTCACTTTAGCAGGTGGGGATAGCAGCAGTAATGCAGACATGGAAAAACAACCTTATTGGGCAGGCATCAAGGGTGCAAGTGCCGGAGAATCCCAAGTTGGGGGCTGGTGTTCCAACCCCTGCTGCTGCTGGCAGTGCTGCTCGTCTGAGCCGACTCTCGCTGTGTGGACATGCCGCAGGTGTTGGTCTGGTGGTCAGTTTTAAAACAGGATAAATGCTTCCCACTCGTTGTGTTCATGTAATGACTGACTGGCTGGGTGGATGAGAGGATAGGGTGCATGTCATCTGCCTGGACTTCAGCAAGGCTTTTGACACTGTCCCTCACGGCCCCTCCTAGGCAAGCTCCGGAGGTGTGGGATAGATGAGTGGACAGGGAGTTGAATTGAGGACTTGCTGTATGGCAGAGCCCTAGAACAGGCTGCCCGGAGAGGTTGTGGAGTCTCCTTCTCTGGAGATCTTTAAAACCCACTTGGACGTGGCCCTGTGCCATGTGCTCTGGGTGACCCTGCGTGTGCAGTGGTTTGGACTAGATGACCTCTGAGGTCCTTTCCAACCTTAAGGATTCTGTGATTCTGTGTTGACCGGTAACCAGCCTTGTTGCAGTTTCTACAGTTCTCCCTCTTTCACTTTTCACTGCTCTCTCTCTGAGTTCAGCCACCAACACAGTTTTCCTCCTTCCATGCACCTATTTTGGTAATCGGGCATTTTGATTAAACACACTCATTGGTGCCAACACACTAATCTCTGTTCATTAATTGGAACTCATTTAAGCTTCTACACTTATGCTGCCTGTGTGTCACTTCTGTCTTGCCTTATTTTTCATGTGCTGTGCCGTTAAGAGCCTGTGCTGTAGCTGCAAGAACCAGAAATAAGTGTGAGTCTGGTTTCACTTTAAGTTACTGAAAATTAAGCTGCCTGGGGAGTGAAGGCAGCTTCAGGGCAAGACCTCTAGTGAGTACAAATTCTTTTTTCAAGTCATAGTTTTTATTGAAGCTTTTATTGCTTTGCTGATTTGCAAATTGCCTTTATAATTCTGCTTCCTTCCTTTTGTGTGATGCAGTGTGGTGATGCTGTTGGATTGCATCTCGCATTTTCAGGTTTACATGCTCTTTCTATGATTCTCTGACAAGGAAACACCTCTCAACTGGCTGCCCATATCACTGAGGTGGCTTATATCTTTCTTGTTTAAAATATCTTCTACAGTATCTTTTCTTTAGTAGCCTAGGCAGCTGTAACATCTGTCTATTATCTGTTCCCTAACATGTTGAAAAAGGGAAGATTGAAAGACTAGCAAAAGCTGCTAAATTAGAGATGGATGAAAATGCCTATTTAATGTGTGCAGAACTGAAAATGGAATCAAGTAGAAATGAGCTCTTGGGGTGGTACCTTTGTGTCTCTTGCTCAGTTCTGAGGCAAATAATGACATATTTTGAAAAGTGACAATATGTAACTATCTGTAAATCACTATGGCTTGACATGCAAGACTACTCATGTCTTTCAGTTTGTAAATATGATTTGTATTATGTTGCAAAGTATCTGAAATATCTTCTCGAAGCCAAAACTGAACAACAGTTGGCATCTGAAGGTTTTTGGCTCATCACAGCTCTCACAGTGCTCACACTTTGGGATATTACGTGTTAATGGTTTCACGCGTGTGAAATGCCAGTAAACTTGTTTCACTGTTAGTGTAAAAGGTTGACCTCAAGCTTGGGAAGTTAATTGATGTTTTAATTGTCTGGAGAAGGGCACTGTTTCTCATGGGTATAAGCTCCTAAGCTGTTCATTTCACTTTAGCTTGTGATCCCATCCAATAAATTCTGACCGGATCATAGCAGAAAGGAAAGCTGAGTGAGTCAGTCCATCAAATTGTAGTCTGTGAGTCCAGCCTGCTAAGGCTGACATGTCAGTGCAGTTCCCACACAGTGTTTGGGAGAAAATCTTGAGCTGGAATGATGAAGCAACATTTGCCTCTTGACACAGTTTATAATAATGGGCTTAAAAAGTGTGTGACATGTATTCAGAGCTTAGAATCGCCGCAGATACTTCTAATGGCAAGTAGGCTAGAGCTGCTGTTACTGCACATGACATGCCTTATGTTTGGGTATTTAGTCCTGGCCTTCTGGCTAGCAAAATGGCATTTTCCTCCCTCATTACAATATTTTTAGAATTGGCAGTGGAAGAAATATGTATAAATGCACAGGAGTGTTTTGGAGACTGTGGGTATGCATTGTTTGTAATATCTTTATTTCTTGTATCTGTATTTCCTGAAGTTGGGGTCCTAGCCTT
>JAVCKT010019167.1:0-10347 GCA_032273925.1 Rhynchotus rufescens | reverse complement strand
CCACCGTGTCGCCCCTGCTGGCTTGCCCCTTTATCCTCACCCACAGGCTCTCTACCTTAGCTTATGCTTTCTGTAGACCTGCTTTTCAGACCTTAGCTGATGCTTTCATGTAGTAACTGCTTTTCATGTAGCTGCTTTTCAGACCTTAGCTGATGCTTTCATGTAGTAACTGATAAGCTACAAACGCAATATATTGTACAACAAATATCTCTAAGAAGTCTCAAGGTAATGTAATGTATCAGGAATAATGGAAAAATTCTGTTGCTTATTTTAGAAGGTTCTCCCAGATTTTGGAGGTCTGAGTGTATTGATGAACTACTACAGTAAATGATAAAATCTTCTAATGTAATTGCATACATAAATGCTTGCCATCTGCAATGGCCACTAATTGTTATGGGGACTGTGCTGGGGACTAGTGATCAATAGGAGTCTTTATGGTATAAGGTAAACACAAACATCTATACCTCGGAGCTGCAGAAAAATAATGCTTTGCGTGATTGGGAACAAATGGAATTGGGTTCCCCACCGTGACTGGTGTTAGAGCTGGACTGCATACTACATTCACTGTGCAAGTCCATGGAGGGTGGGAAACAACTGTATTGCAAGTGGGGCATCCGGGAGATATCACAGACAGTCCAGGACGATGCTCCTTGGCATTCTCTGGTACCAAATACAAATAACCTCTTGGTGTCAGGTTCAGGAATAGTGGTTTAACATAATACATGTGTGTATGATAATATATATGCTGAGACATTCCCTCCAATGCTAAGCCTTCTCCTGAAGGACAGAAAAGCACTGTGCTGTTTGTCATAAATCGGATTATTTTTTTCTCAGTATTTACGTCTTACAAGCCATGAGCAAGAGTTGGACAAAATACATGCCCCTAAGACTGAAGAAAATCTCTTTTCCACAAACAGCATTCTGTTTGTTCTTGCACTATATATGTTTATATCTCTATAATAGAGTGTTAGTTTTTGTTTTTTGGATTTTTTGTTTTTTCAGTTCCACCTTTACAGCTTGTTCTTTCTGCTGCTGGATGTGCTCTGACTGGTAACACTGCCATTTGTTGCTATGGAAATCGATACCAGAGGTTGCAGGGGTAGCAAGAGTGTGCTGGGTGGATCACTTAATGGAACATGACGTTGTCAGACATCCATTATCCTTCATTTATAGCAGTTTAATTTTCTTTTGCTCTTCTAGGCTGCCACCACTTACTGATTAATAGCCTTGGTACAATGGGCACTTTTTGTGTATTGTTGCTATATTGCAACCCTTCACCCCTGCGTTATCCAAGTGCTTGTTATCTAGGTTTTAAAAAAATGGATGTTATAAGGAACAGGCTGCCACCTTTTGTAACTCTTTGGGCTTTAAAGTAGGTTTTTTTTTTTTTTTTTCTTTTTTTTTTTTTTTTTTTTCCTTAGAAAACTAATAGGAAGATGAACATTATCCAGAAGACTGGGCAACAAATGCCTGTTGTTTATGTCATATACACTAAGTTAGGCTGAGGCAGGGATTGTATTAATATAAAAAAATTAATTCAAATTTTCAATTGCCCTTCAATTTCAAATATAATGCTATAAAGGAAGACTAAAGGCTAGGGAAGCTAGTGTATGGCACTGGGGAAAAAAAGGCATCAGCTGTTAAGTTCAGTGGACATGTTTGCAAGTGATATTTGAAGATGCAACCTGTTCTCTATAAAGCTGGAAAAAAATCTAGTATTGAGGAACAATAAACATGAGCAATTTTAATAACTCTTGCACTTTTGCTGTGCTGAGAGGAACAGTCTTTTTCTAGGAGAAGCTAAAAAACCATCTTTAGATGTGTGGAAGATCTGAGTAGAGGTCTTAACTAACCAGGAACTTTTCCTTTTGCATTTTTTGCTCCTTTTCCAGTTCATGTTCAAGGACATGTTTTCTGTGGCAGGAAAATTTTAGAGTGATGCTAAAATAAACTCTTCTGATGTACTTCACAGCTAAGGATCTGACCGCTATTAATCTTTTAACTTCAAAACAAGAAACGAGTATAGCTGCTGTCAACTAGCAAATACAGAGGCATGACATTAGCTGTAGTGCAGCATTTCCTGGAGTTAGAAGAAAAAGTATTGGTGTATTATTGGTGTTTGCTTTTCAATATGAAGCAGAAATCTATGTAATAACTTTCATATCTGACCACAATATTGGCTTTATATGTGTGCGTGTGTGCATGCACGCACACACACAAAATTTTTAATTTATATGATAATCCAGGATCAGTATTTCTCTATGTATTTAGCATCTTTATGTCCAAATCCTAATATCATAAGTAATTACAGAGCTCATTAATCAGAATACCCATAGAAGTAGTGACTGAGACCTAAAAAGTACATCTAATTCATATCATGTTTTATATCTTGATATTTGAAAGCATTGAGACTGTATTGGGAAATTAATATACATGTCTATATTCTAATTACCTAATAATGAAATGTTTATGCCTTCAAAGGTACTTATTAGCCTTTTTTAACTGCTTCTGTTTAAATATAGCTATAATTTATATCCAAATGCTTCTTTTCTGAATAATGTTCTTGTGTTCAGTGGATGCTTGATGAATTAAACTTTCTTTAGCAAACAAGTTTTGAGGGAAAAAAACAGGAAGTATCACATTTCAGTTCTTGAAATGAAATATTCTGTTTTCTGTGGGCTAAGCACAAACACAAGTTTTAATGGTAAAACTGGAAGAAATCCCTCAAGTGCCTTCATACTCAGACTTGTATTCAGAAACTTAAAATGGAAGATGGAGTGTGATTGTAGCTTTTTGCTAGTGAGGGTGACATGATCAAAAGTTACCAGGATTTTCTGCCTGGTTTTGTGCTTTATTCTGGAATAGAAAGAAGAGTATATTTCAGCAAAGCTATGGCTGGTGCACATGGCTGTGCAATGAGAAAGATGAGCCAAAAGGATGAGGGTGTTGGGGAGTGAAGCTCTTGGAAGTGATCCATCCACTGCAGCAGCTGTCTGTTTTCATCCTCTAGTGTTGAGCAGTACGGGCCTCTGCTCCTCAAAAACCTCACACAGTCTGCTGAAAGTTGTGATTTTGATTAAACAAAGGTGCTTTCAAAAGAAGATTCATGGAGCTATCTAGAAAAAAATATTTTCTCCATTAAGAACATCTGTTTTTTAAAACCATGTAAGATGCAGTCGGAATGAGTTGCCAATTCCCTTCAATAAAAATTGAAAATAAGAAAGTAAAATTGAAAATAAGAAAGTAGACATTTTTTTTTTTCGGAATAACCAGAGACTGCAGATTATCTCTCTTTCTGTTCATTATACATGGAAAAGCATGATTTTATATTTTTTTCCAGGACAGAATCAGGCTGCAAAATCAGTATTAAGTTCTGTTCTGCCTCAAATATTGGAAGTTTTGTTTTACCACTGTTTTGGTCCAGTTGTGTCTGCAGTCTTATTCTACTCTGTATGTTTGATGCCCTCAAATGAAGGCGTAAAGTAACAAAAAGAGCCAAATATCTGACACGCTGAAGAATGAGTTTTAGTATTTTTTTTTCTTTCTAGACATTTCTGTTTATATAAATATCTGGGGATGACCTCTTTCAAGAAAAGGTCTTTGTTTTTAGGTAAAGCAGTACTTTCTAAACTAGACAATTCCATTGTATATTTTGTCAGCTGTCTCTGGCTTTCTTATGATTTGGCAAATCAGGAAATGAGAAATCTTGAAGAATGGAAGGGGTTGATTTATTTTTTGCCAACAGATTTCAGGCTTTATTCATTGTCTTGGAAATTTTGATCAGTATGAATGCAACTATTCCTGTTTACATAGTAGAATTGCCTTAATTAAGCATTTGGAGCCCATCTTGCTGTGCATGTATGTATATTTTCTTTGAGCTTATTATTTTCTATGAGCTTATAACTTTGAGTTTTGCATTGAACACTTTTTATCCTAAGAAAAGATTTTGACTGCTGTAGAAGTGACCCCCTCTCCGACCCTGCCTTCTGACATCCCAGAAAGACCACATCCTGCTACCACATCCTGCTACCTCAAAATCGCAAAACACTAGAATAGTAGTATAATTCAATTGTTGTATTTTAGGGTCAGAGTTTCGATACTTATTTGTTTCATTCTGTTTATGTATAAATCTCAAGGATTGGACTACATGTCTTTCAATATCATAAACTCAGTAAGATGAGAGGCTGCATCATAGGAAATATGCTTTGCTCAATAACCTCACCTGCATGAGTAAACAGGAGAACACAGGACGCTGTTTCTATGAAGTAGCCCACTGTGGAACAGTTTCAAACCAAAAATTTCCTTTGTCTGGAAAACTTGAGAAAGCATATCATTCATTCCATTTACCCCTTTAAAATTATTACTTTATTTCCAACTTTAACAATAATAGAATAATTTTTGTTTATCTATTTCTCAACTGCTCTCTCTTTTGAGATTTCTCTAAATAATAAAACATTAATCCTAGTTTTACTAGAAGGGAAAAAATGTGTTTGGCAGAGTTTGAAATTCATCTCCATGTATTCTTTGGGAACAGAATCCATAAAAACATAAACACATCTAATATTGTCACTATAGCTTGAGTATATATCCAGTTTATTTTGTCATACTTATCCCTCCCTATTTATCTTCTTTTTATTTCATCCTTTTTTGGAAATCCAAGAATGAAGTCCAATATTTTGCTCTACCAAGTATTAAACAACCTTTTACATTTTGCAAATTGTGAAACCAACACTTGCTTCTATTATAACACTACAGAATCAAAAAAAATTCTGTTGGTGTTTCTGCCCTACTCCCCACCTTACCCCACCAACTATTTTGACTTCTATTCTTTTTTTCCTTAAGATATGCATTCATAGTTCCAAATTATACATTGTGTTTTCAGAAAGTAGTTTAAAGAGAATCTATTTTGTGCTCTGTAAAAGTTGTCAATTTAGCATAGGCAATAATTGCCTATATTAAAGAAATAGAAAGAAAGTCCTGTTAATTTTCTTGATGTCCATGGATATTAGATAAGCCTTGAGGATAAAGCCTTGAGACATAGCATTCTTTTTACACAGTGTAATGAGATTTTTGATTATTACTTCAATAAGCAGCACATGAACAAAATAACTTTTGATATCTGAACTTTATAGCTTATTGTATAGTATTAAGAGACCATATGCAGCTTTGTTTAAAAAGTATGAGCATGGATCACTGTATTGATGTACATTTATTTGTAATGTTATAAAAAGAATATGCCATTCTCTTCAGATAGAGACTCCTTAGAAAAAAACAAAGCTAACTGTACTCTTGTAACATAAAAATGACCAAGGATCTGGAAGAATTGACTTAAGATGATATACTGAAGTAGTTAAATATGAGTAACGGCTTGGCTAAGGAATGACTAATGGAGAAGATCAGAGTCCTGGGCAACCAAGGAATGTAAACACTATGTGTGGAGAGGAATTATGTTGTGTGAATTATTTTCCCAATGGTTTAAGTAAGAGCAATGAAATAAGACTGAGAGAGCATCCTCTGACAGTGAGTTATGCTAGACTGTAAAGTAATCTCTCAAGGAAAATGATGGAAACCCCTTGTATATGTTATACAGGACGAGAATTAAAGAAAACAGTTCTTGTCCACACAAAAATGTTGTGAGGAAATAATCCTATATATTTTAAAACAGATCTTGTAAATTTAGTCAGAGTTATCATTCTGATCAATTCTGAAAACATTATCTGACATAAGAATTGTTTGCTAAAGAAATTCAAAAACTTTTTTTTTTTTCAAAGAACAGATTCTAAGAAAGGTAGCTGGGCAAATTAGTTTAGCTTGATTAAGACTGAACCCCAAGAAGGAACCAAAATTTGTTACTCAGAAGAGAGAGTTCAATGTTTCTAGTTTTTCTTCTTTTCTTCTCATCCCCATATGACAAGGTATACTTCTTATAACTCTTGTTACCTAAATTTCTGATGGAGTTAATAAGTGTGATTAGAAATTCTCCTTCAAGCATCCTTCTTGCTTCAGTCAGAAGTTAAATTCTCAATTCTAACAGAAATGTTCATTGAGGGAGGGAACTCATCAGAACACTTTGCCGATGCTATGTGTATTTAAAAAATTACTTGTGTAAACATATTTTTCCATCTCTTCATACATAAAAAAACAGTTAAATTCACTATAAAAGTGCCTTAGTTTATTGAATCAAGAAATTTAAATCAGTTGACAGTTTTGCTGAGTATTTTCCAAGCATATATGAAGTTCTGACCCATTTTGTCTGTCCTTTGAAGGCAGACTGTGAGGGGTTCTGTGTGTGTTTTATGCCTCAGTACACATAGAAATAGCTCTGAACATTTTGCTATGATGGTACTAAATATCAGTGCTTCCTTAGCCTCTTACTTGGGATTACTAGTCTTTCTGTTCAATTTGCTGATTATATTTGAGAATCTACATTTGATGCTTCAAATGAACTATGTGATGGTTTCAAATGAAAGCATGAAATGCATGTGCATGGAAGATGCTACAGTTTTAAGGAAAGGAAGATTTCAGTTACTGAAAAACAAGGAAAATCCAAGTATGTTTGCATGAGTCCAGGGATGCACTCAAGTCATTGCAAACACATTATTTGCCACTTTTAAAGATTTCCTCTTCTTAATGTCTGATGATCTGGTATATGCCATTTGAGGAAGATTTACTTTGCTCAAGCAGAAAAAAATCTATTTAGTTATCAAACTCCCCATTAATAAATTGGTTTTCCTTTTGTTATAGGCAGGCTATTCAGACAAGAACTCTGTAGAATTCATGTTGGAAAGTCAGGAGCTGAAGAAATGCAGTTACTGATTTCGCTGTAACAGGGAAAGGAAACCACTGTTTCCATGCTGTGCAGCTCCTGGTTTGTCTTTGCTCTGGATGAGCTTACTAGTGCTGACCACACAGCTGTTACAGTTCCTGAAGGGCATTTTGGGATTGATTAACCATCTGCTGTGTCTCACTGCAATAGCCTAGCAGCAGCAGCAGCATGAGGGAATTTGCCCAAGATAAATCTGCAGAAAGCGTGGGCAGTGCAAATACTCCCTCTTCCAACAGCTGTTGTGATTGGTATTCTTGTTGCTGCTGCTGCTCTGTAATAGGATTTGGATTACATCTGATCTTTGCAAGTTTATATATCCTTGGTACGGCATCTAATTTGCAGTTTTAAAAGATGGGTCCTTGCTTCTGTGTAATGTCAGAATTTACTGCCTCTTTATGTGGTGTTATCACCACAAGTACTGATTAAAATATATGTTATATATTAATGTAATGAAAAGGTAGGTTTAGAGTGTAGTGCGACCAGTGCAAAGTTAGCACTTTGCTTTTTTTCCTGGGTGAGACAAGGCCTAAAACTGACAAGGAGTCATTTCTAACTGAAGCAGAGTCAAAGTGCTAATCTGGAGGGGGGAAAAAGGACACAAAGATAGTTGGTGAATTACCAGATAATTAGTGGTTACTTGTTTAGTTCTTATGGTTGCTATTTCAAATAAAATAAATATCCATTCCTAATGAGAGATAGACATATGGCATGAAGTTTCTAATGTTGACTGGAAAATAGTTGGCCAATATATACAATGTGTTACAATGTTAGAAATAGGCTAATTTTCACAAATGCATTTTGAGCATCTTTTCCCTATATTTTGACAAGACTCAGGAGCTAAAAAAAAAAAACTTTTTTTTTTTTTTACATAATTCTTACTGTTTGTTGTATGTACGTATTCATGCTGAATGTATCTGTCTAGAGATTGCTGTCACACCTTTAGCCTGCCTTGTTCTTGTGGATTTAATAGGCGGTATAGATTTAATTATAAACTATATATTAAACTAATATTAAACACAGTTATCACACTTATCTGTATCATTTAAAAACTTGCCATTCATTTACCCGATCACACTTTTTTTCCTGTATTTCCTTTTTTTTTTGGGCTATATATTCCAAAATAAATTTGATGCTTAATTTTCAAAATCTGAGGGAGTCTGTTGGCTTGTCACCATGGCAGTCACTAAGTGCTGCTTAGTTTTAGTTTAAACTCTAGTAAGGACTTGTAGTAGTAAACTTTCAGTTGTAATTTGCTTTTGTGAATAAATTATCCCATTTGCTTCAGAAGGACTCCATGTCTCACTGCACAGTCATGCATGTGGTTTCAAGACCATGTGAGATAATTGCAATTGCACAGTCTAACCGTGATGTAGACAAAAATGAGAAGGATATAAAGTCCAAAGGATATCTTGGAGTAATAACTTTAATGCTATTTTTTTGTTGTTGTCTAACTTCTTCTGTAAAAGTAATATCTTTTTCCATTAGTTGTTTTCTTTATATATATTTTTCCCTCTCCTAGTTGCATTCAGTCTCACTTTCAACTTTGGAGAGTATTGCATATCTGTTTTGGAGGGAAAAAATTGTGAAATTTAAGCATATTATTGCCAACTGAAGGCAGGTAGCCTGTCAAGATATTTTGTGCTCCTTATTGTTCTGCTGAATTTGCTTTTTGAGAAGTGATGTCTGTTGATTCTAAGTTGCTGTGGTCTTCTATAGGATGTGATTATAGCAATGAGATTTTGGAAGATCATGTGATTAGAACAAAGCAGACCCAGACTCGCAAGGAAGCTGACAGATAGCCAATACACTGCTACATAATTTCACTCAGTATTACTTCTCCATTCTAAGTATAGAGAAGGTTGTAAAAGATGGGAAAATTTTGATAGTAGTTAAAAACTTTATAAGTGATATTTAATATACAGGAATTTATACAACAGATTAATACTCTTGATGTATACCTGTGATATAAAAAGCAAAGTGTTTGGATTATTTGTTGATGTTGCTTTAGAAGGTATAAATGATTTTTGAAAGTGGGAATGGTGTTAAGGGGGAAGGCTACATTCCCTGAAATATTGTTCCTGCTATGCTTTAGCAGTTTTTACTGAAAGAAAATTTTCCTGCTAGAAGTAGATATGACAAGTTTTCTTGAGAGAAAACAAAAGAAATGTGAAGTTCTGTGGGTTAGTTTCGAAAGGTGAACAGCTAGTTCAGAGGCATCTATAAAATTCTGATAGACTTAAATTTTCCTCAGTGCTTCAAACTGAAATACATATTTTGGAAGGAATGCATATTTTGGAATAGATATTTGGAAGGACGTTGGTTAAGATGTGATAGGCTATATATATGTATATGTATTTGTATATGTACATATATATATGTTCTCAGCAAGGCTGTGTTCAATAGTGTAGTATATCACAGAAGATGCTCTTAAATTCTTTCTCCTAAAATACTGAAAGCTCACGGAACTAGGCTTTCTGTGAAATAGATGGAAGTAGGAAGGGAGTTAGCGTTATTAGCCTTATATAAAGTAACTTTGACAAATCCCACAGTTGTTTTATCCAGATTTAACTGTCTCCATTCTTGAGCAGGAATGTGGCAGAGCAAAATACTGTATTTTTTTTATTGATACAGCTGTGTCCAAGCAAGAAGCACTCAGTCATAATGCTTGTATCAAAAGTACTTCTTAATGCGTATAAGTGTTCATCACCATTTCCAGAGAGAGCTTCCTTCCACTTGCATTTTCTTTTGTTCCTCCAAAGCCAATTCCCTCTTTTTAGGCTTTCTAAATTCTCTTTTAATTCATGTTTTCACTTGTAATTCCATCAGTGTTTGGCAATATGTTGTCTTTTTTTTTTTTTTTTTTAATTATTGTCATAATGGCCCTGGTTTATTTTCCATATTCCGGATAATCTGCCAAGGAAAAGGCATCAGGAGTCTCCCAGGTGTGTGTGTTCCTGCTACTGCCACTGCAAAGCTGTGCTACTGCCACTGCAAAGCTGCCAAGTTGGGCTGAATTCAGCAGCTCTCTTGCAATAAGCGTATGAGTTTGTAGAGTTTCAGAAATGCACTAGCATAGCTAATATACAAGATGATGAAGTGGTGTGATAGTCTAGTAGGAATTGTGAATATCTTTTTTGGCTTTTTCAGGATTATCTTTGTCCAAGGTAACTAAGAGAGTTCTCTCTTATCTTTGGCATGATCTTCTATTTCTTGTTAGTTCTTATTTCTTTGTTAATCATCTGACCTGGTCCAGTAACCTAGTCATCACTGATATCTCAATTATTTCTGAAGACTTTGTTGACTTTGGTTATCTTTGTGGTTTTGCAGGGATTTTATTTTGTGTTATTTTCTGTTTTTGTTTTCTCACCTTGAAGAAACACTTCTCATGGAGCACTGCAAAGTACTGAACTATGTGCCTGTCAGTAGCATTTATTATTATTTCCTGATCCATAATGCTCTCACTAGTGACAGTTCCTTTACTGTGCAGGAGCAATCAGGAAGGAGTAATGAATGCTCACATA
>JAVCKT010019166.1:0-10220 GCA_032273925.1 Rhynchotus rufescens | reverse complement strand
GCGAGCCCGCCCGCCGCTGACGTCGCGTGGCGCTACCGGGCGCGCGCCCCGCCCACCAGCCGCGCTCGGGCCGCCGCGGGCAGGTACGGGGCGCGCGCCGGGGGGGCGGGGGGGTCACCCTGGCAACGCTTGGCGGGGGGTCGCGAGGGGGGTGCGTCACCCTGGCAACGCTACCGCTGGGGTGGCGAGGGGGGTGCGTCACCCCGGTAACACGCCGGGGCTTGGGGAGGGGGCAGCGCTGTGTCACCCGCCGCAGGTGACACCGCCCCAGCGGCAGCGGCCACAACAGGCGCGGGGGGCGCAGCACCCTGCGTGGGGCGTCCCGAGGAGCCCCGCCAGCCTCCGTCCTAGAGGAGTCCCTAGCCTCGCCGCTGGCACGCGCACGCTGCCCGGCACAACAAGGTGGCGGCGCAGGTGTCAGCCACCGCCACGACGCAGGGCACGCAAGGCCGGCAAGGGGACTGTTCCCCTGGAGCGCAGGAGCCCCTTCCCTACGCATTCCCACCCGTAAAGTCCAAGGACAGCGCGCACAGCCCGGGAGAAGCGGGTGGGAACACCCCGCCATACGCACGGATG
This sequence comes from Rhynchotus rufescens, assembly GCA_032273925.1. Taxonomy (NCBI): domain Eukaryota; kingdom Metazoa; phylum Chordata; class Aves; order Tinamiformes; family Tinamidae; genus Rhynchotus; species Rhynchotus rufescens. Next base: position 9,644 of record JAVCKT010019166.1, on the reverse strand, counting down.
CCTAGTGTGTCGCAACGGAGAGGTCCACCCCTGGTGCCACCCGGTCAGCCTGCCTCCTGCCTCCTCCTGGATCAACACCCATCACCCTGAGCGCGCTCAGACCCTCCGCAACAGCTGGCACATCGCTTGTTCACCAAGCGTCCCCGTCAGGGCGCCGAGCGCGCTCGGGTGTCGGGGACACCCGCCAAAGCACAGCCGCGAGCGCTCCCGGCCGCCGCCGCGGGGCACAGCTGCTCCCTTCCTGCACCCATCGCCTGCCCTTTCCTCCCTCCTGCAGGAGCCACCATGGACCTGGTGCTGAACGCCGCCGACTACCACCTCCTCACGCCCTACGTGTACCCCAGCACGTGGCCGGAGCACGAGCCCTTCCGGCAGCTCCTCAGCCTCTTCGTCATCACCAACCTCGGGGCACTCGCCCTCTACTTGCTCTTCGGCACGCTCAGCTACTACTTCATCTTCGACCACGAGCTCAAGAAGCACCCGCAGTTCCTCGAGGTGAGTTCCTCGAGCGCCCTCGGCCGTGCAGCCTTGCTAGAAATGGGGGTGCTCCTGCACGCGACGCGGCCGGGGGCTGCTCTGCCCATAGGGGAGGGACCCGCGGCTCCCTTGTCCTGTCCCTGCTGCTACGAGCCCCTCGCTCCGCTCACGCACAGCCACCTCGCAGCCCGCGCAGCGCATCAAGGTCTGCACAGAGCAGCTCCCTGCTAGCGCCGCCGGGTGCTCGCAGGCCCCTTCCTTTCGTTTTGGAGTTGCCTTTTCCCTCCCTAAACAGCCAACACATTGCGAAAGGGCCTCATTCCCAGGCTGCCTCCTGCACACACACCCCTCCTTGGCACCGCGTGCCCACGCTGGCCGAGGCCCCGAGGGAAGGGCGCCCACGCCGGCAGCGCCTGCGCCACGTGCGGCACGACGCGCGGGGCCGGGGCTGCGCCTGCACGCGCCGCCCCTGTGCCGCTGCCGGCCCTCATGGCCACGCTTGCCCTCAGAACCAGGTACAGCGCGAAATTGCCTACGCCGTGCGGTCCCTGCCGTGGATCAGCGTGCCCACCGTGGCCCTCTTCTTCGCGGAGGTCAGGGGGTACAGCAAGCTCTACGACAACATCGAGGACTCCCCGTACGGTAAGGAGCGTCCCCACGGCCCTGGCTGCGTCGCCAGCTCTGTGCCCTGCGGCCGCACACGCCAGCTTTGTGTCCTTCCTCGTTGCCTCTCTCCCGCCTTCTCCCTGTGAGCTCATGGCATCTCCCTCAGCTCCCCACGGAGCTGGCGTTCGGCTGCCAAGGACCAGGCCACGCTCCGTACGGGCCCCGAGGAGTCCACCTGCCTGCTAACTGACCATGACAGTGCTCAGAAATGAGCATGTTCCAAGCTAGTCCCTGGCTGACACGATAAGCGCGAGGGTCCCGCTGTCTGGATGACAGCGACAGGCTAGCTCGGCCAAATGCCGCCCTCCCTTCTCCTGCCCTAGCTCCCACAACTCCCATCGTATTTCCTTGCCTTTCCTGCCTTGCCTGTACGCACACCTCCAAGAAAACTGAGAGCCACGCTAAGGAGGAGGAGTCTGCCTTTTTTTCGTGACCAGTCTTTCCCTGGGACCTCTACATTACAGGCCTATGAGCTCCACTATCCTTGGTTTGTCCTTCCTGGCCTGAACTCTGTGTCCCTGAAATGACATTCCGCTAACGTGCACTTCTCCACAGGGTGGTCGGGAGTTATTCTCAGCATGCTGTCTTTCCTCTTTTTCACCGACATGGGCATTTATTGGATACATCGATTCCTTCACCACAGACTGTTCTACAAGGTAGGATACGTTCCTGCACGCTCCACACCAGAGCTGTCCCTGCTACCTGAGCTCAGGAGAAGCTGCTCATCTGCGGGGAGTGACTGTGGCAGCGCACGGTCACCTCAGCCAATCAGTTATCAGGTTTTGGCCTCGGCCTCATCAAACAGGGACAACGTAGCCGTCCCCTTTTCGGCCCTCCTCCCGGGTTGCCCAGTTGGTGACAGCCGTTCATTAGTCACAACACCTCAGATGCAACCTCTGCACGTACTCTGTCCCCTGGCTGCCACGAGCAGCCACCTCGGGTGCTCAGGCTGCCACGTGTCCCCAAAGCTACTGTCCCTAAAGCTGTGGAGCAGGTTCCCTCCCGCCGTGCTGCGGTCAGGCCCGGCAGATCCGAGCTCTTCTAGCCACAAGGATGTGTCACTAACATTGCTTTCCACGCTAGGCCTGTGCTTTAGCTTTCCCTTCTCGTACTGCCATCTGCACTGTCATCCTTAGTGTGACCCTGACTGTTGCCTCGGTGGCCCTTTACAGGTGGCAGCCCCTTCCAGTGCCACAGTTACCACACTGGAGTAGAAAGTGCATTTCCCAAAGCCTGTCTATTTTTGTAAGGCCTGATGGGGTGAGGAACAATCTGCCTTTCCCTGCAGCAAAAGGGATCTCCCTCTAGATCCTGAAACAGGGAGAATGGGGCAGAAACGTCCCTGGGCTGGACAGCCGGGCCGGGACAGCTAATGGGACTTGGGCGATCGACTCCGCTTTCTTTTTGCACAGCGTTTCCACAAGCCCCATCACCTCTGGAAGATTGCGACGCCCTTCGCCAGTCACGCTTTCCACCCCGTCGACGGCTTCATGCAGAGCCTCCCCTACCACGTCTACCCCTTCCTCTTCCCTCTGCACAAAGTGACTTATTTGGGACTCTACATCTTCGTCAACGTCTGGACCATCTCCATTCACGACGGTGATTACCGCGTCCCCAAGATCTTGAGGCACGTCATCAACGGCTCTGCCCACCACACCGACCACCACCTCTACTTTGACTACAACTACGGTCAGTATTTCACGCTCTGGGATAAAATCGGCGGCTCCTACAAAAGCCCGACCTCCTTCGAGGGCAAGGGCCCGCACGACTACTTGCGCAAGCTCCGAGAGAAGGAGGCAAATGGAGGGAACGGTTGCGAGCCTCGGACTGTGCCTAACGGCGACTGCGAAAAAAGCAAATAATTCTCCATGGAATTATCCTTTACAGAGTGCCAGACCTTGTCTCGTTCTTCCTTTTGCCAAGAGCCAATTCCCTGTACAAAAAGCTGTCTCACTATCGCCTCTGGGAACGCAACGATTATGGGTGCCTGAATCCGCTCGGCGGGCTGGGGCCGATGCGCCTAGAGACCGAGAAACGCTCCCGTCCTGGCCGTTGGCCGGGATCGAGAGAGAACCGGAGCCTCCACGGACAAACTCACCGCGATTCCTGACAGCTGCCGCCCTCCACGGCGCCTTCCCCGCACACGGACCAAACCTCGCGGCGACGCGGACCCCGTCCTGACCGTCCCCGGCACAGTCGGCCACCGCACACCGCGACGGCGGGTCTCGCAGCCGGCCTCACACGGTGCCCCAGCACCCAGGCACGGCGTGGGGATGCTACACCTGGCAGAGGGTGCGTGCTGGCGTGGTTCCCCACATCTGCGTGCGTGCATCCTGGCACTGCCATCGATATGTCCCGCTACAAAAACAGCTTCCCGTGCTGCAGCCCCCCAGCACCACTTGCACAACGGCGGCAGGAAACGCGGGCGCATTCAGAAAGCCCTGTCCAGTCCCTTCGGATTACTGCCCTCATCCGCTTCCGAAAATCCAGGCACCTCTCTGACTGCTACCTGGCTACATCAGTGCGGGGTTCCCTTGCGACTCGAGCAAACTGGACAAGTGAACAGATTCCTTGCTGCTTTGTACAATTTTGTAGGATGCCTATGAAAGTATTCAAAGAGCGCAACACTTCCTGCAGTTTCTGCCTATCTGTACTGCACAACACCATAGCATCGTATCACGGACAGCCTCAGAAACTGCTCAGTTTTTATGACCCTACAGAACAGCCTGCAATCTGGATACATGCTTTTCCTCAAGTGTGACATGATTTCACGAAGCACACGCAGAGCACCTACCTTACGGAGACTGCGCGGCTTCTCCCGACGTCCTCGGTGGAGCGACGGTTTCTCCTTTAGGCTTTGTGCCGCTTCCCGATGCTCAAAGAAGGCTCCTAGTCACGAGCTGGTGCAGACCGTGTCCCCAGGAGTCTCCTGCGTGGTTCCAACGGTGGGTGCGATTCATCAGGAAGAAGAAAACCTGTTGGAAAAATGCAGATTTTGAGTCTCGGTGGTAGTTTTCTGTGGAGGGACATATATTTGCCCAGAGTCCACTATGAGGGTGGTGGGACAGGTATCAGGAGGTTAAAGATTGCTCTACGGTTTGTGGCTGGTTTTTCCCCTTAACATCCAACCTGCTCATTCCTGATTGATTTTGAAACCTGATAATGTTGCATTTTACTCATGCTTATATTCAATAAATTTGACAACTTTGATGAAAACCTGTGCCTCCTCTGTAATTCCGAAAAACGTCCAACGACCACGGGTATTTCCTCTTCCTACCCCACAGCAGCCCTTAACTCATTCCCATCCCTCCTGCATCTCTCTCCGGATCGCAGGCCTCCCAGGCCGCCCGCCTGTGGGAATCTTGCTGCTCTACGTGTGGCCGGCGAGACCTTCATCTCTTCACCGAGAGGGGGAGGCCTTGGGGCACTGGCGCTTAGGCTTTGCTGGCTAATGTTTTACTTGCACGCCTCCTCAGAGATACACAGAACCTGCTGGTTACACACGCGTGTTCACAAACACACACATGTGGGGAGTCTGCTTAGGGAGACGGTGCTGCACCGAGACCTCGTGCCCTCACGCGTTTGTCCCTTCTCCCTCCAAAGCCGGCTCTGGAAGACCCTTAAAAGATAGCTGGGGCTGCGGAAAGGGCCGTCTCTGCACACCCCGAGCGAGTCCCCTTTGGCTGCCCCAGGTCCTGCTGCAGCCCAAGGACAGATGGACGCAGATGACCCCTGGCTCTGGGCCTGGCAGCAAAGGAAAAGCCGAGCAGAAGATGCTCTTGGGAGCGAGAGCGCCGCGTCTGCTTCCCACTACCCTGCGACAACCCGATGACATCCCTGCCTGGCAGGCCCCGTGCAGCTCGGCACCGCCGCAGCCTCCGCGGCACCGTGCTCGCTGCACACCACCAGCTTCCTGGGGAAAACTGCTTTCTGCAGAACATCCCGCTCCATCAACATCCTCCCGGGCAGCCTGAGCCACTGGCCGCCCTCTCCTGCCCGGAGAGCCAGGATCCGGGGGCTCCCTCCACGAGGCGGCTGCAGGGACGGAGCGGGTAACCGCACCGGCGCCCCAGAGCACGGGATTTGGCTGAGCACTGGGAGCTTAGGGAGCCGGGTCCGGGAATTATGTGTCACGGATTTGCAACGCACTGCTATGCCCGGATCATAGGCATCAGCTCCCTGCCTCGCCTCTACCCAGAGAACTGCTCCTGCCTGTACATGCAGCACCAGCACGCCCCGGTCCCTGCCAGCCAGGAGTGCCACAGCAAACATTTTGGGGAAATGCTCCATTTCCTGCCACGCGTTATACACATCAGCTATTACACGTCACTTGCACGTCCCGTAAGTACAGGCATGCAAACAAACATACCCCAGGTACGTCCGTTTTCCACCCTGCATCCCTTAGCATCCTGCCAAGCTGCTGCTCACTGTTCCCTATCACGTTGTCCCTCACCCATCACATCTGCACAACCGCCTATCTTCCTCCAGAGGCCACAGCTGCTAATCACAGTAATTACAACAGTAATTGGCTTTGCAGTCCAACGCTGCGCCTGTTGCAGCCACACGTGAGAGCGCTGGCCTTTGGCTGGGCCCGATGAGGGGCCGCTGCCTGCAATACTACAGCACCAGATACGAACGTTGCACGTAGCAAAAAATGCCGGCCAAAAAGAGCTATAGCCGTGTTTCTGGGAAGGAAAGAGGGGAATGCTGTGGATGTGCCTCCCTACAAGTCACAGAGATGAAACGACGCAAATCGGGTCACCCGAGCAGCTGCTCGGCCCAGCACTGGCACCCACCTCCCTTACGTCCCGGGAGAGCCCCTTGCTTGGGATGTCCCCGCAAGCCAAGAGTGTCACGTTGGGCCTCCCGGGAGATGCGGCCCACGGGCAGGTCTGTGAGGACCCGGCTGCTGCTGCAGCCACAAGATGGAGGTGTTGCTTTAGCAGGCGCCAGGGCCATGGAGCAAGGCCACCGCGAGGCTGCAAAACGCTGCCCACCTGGGGTTTATGCACCTAAGTGAATACGCGTCACCACCCCGAGAACGACGGTGCACTCGGCTTGGCGCGCCTGCCGCCTTCCAGGCACACGAGGAGCCTCTGGGACAGCCGCTTGTCACCGGAGCACCTCCGCAAACCGGAGCGGGCCCTTCTCGTGGCGCAGGAGCCCGCGAGCTGCACGCAGGGCCCCTAGCAGCACTTGCACCAGGCAGACCCAAAACTACCGCGACCGGAGGGCACCCTGAGCAGAGGGAGGCTGTGCCGCGCATCCACGACAACGTCACCGCTGTCACAGGATCACCTTCACAAAAACAACAGGCTCTGCCCTTCACCTGAGCTTCCTCCCTCCCTCTACACAGCGACACGTGCACACAGAGAACACTGAATGCGGGACTGGAACCTGCACAAGAGACAGCATGTCTCTGTAGCAGCCAAAAAAGAGGTCTGAGAAGACCATGAGGTTCAAGGGTGTCCGCACGCTCCGGACCCTTGCAAGGCTGCTCCGTGAACACAAGCGAGGACCACGAGAGCTCGCTGCAGCACGTGGCAGCTCTCAAACCCCCGGCCAGCTCCTTGGGGACATTTGCTTTGTAAATTAAAGGCTCGTACGGCAAAGAGCTGCAGCGTCGGCTCCAAAACCGCACGCACGAAGCCTGATGGCTCCCCGGGGAGCCATAAGAGGAGCGAGGCGGGCGCCGCAGCAGGACCGGCCGCTTGGCGGCAGTTCTGGAGCGGCGCGGCGGGCAGCGGGGCCGGATGCTCCGCGGGCACGGAGCCGGGAGGTTGCTCCGCGGCTGCTGCAGGCGAGCACGGGAAGCGGCGCACAGAGAGGGCGAGTCGGCCGGCAGCACCTCTGGGGACGCAGCGCTGCTAACACGGCGCCGGGGAGAGGGTGACAGCAAAGCCAAGCAACGTCCCTGCGCTACGACGGGCCCGTTACACTGTCCTGTCCACTACGACGGGCCCGTTACACTGTCCTGTCCACGGGCAGGATGCCAAATCCCCCTGTCCTTCCTCCGAGACCAATAACTGCTTAAATGCACTAGGATGGGTACGGTCTGTGGCCAGAGCTGTCATGGCAGAAGCACAACTTTATTTGGGACCTCAAACAGCAAACAAAGCCGCAGCTTTGGGTCTGAACAGCAAACAAAGCCGCAGCAAGATGCGACATCACCTGGGGTTGCTGTAGGGCACACGGGAGCGGAGCGGCGGTACCAACAACCCAGCGAGTGCGGGACAGACCGCACGCCCTTGCGGACATAAGCAGCCACCTTGCCAGAGTACTACGAACAGCAAGACCCGGGACCTGTAGGAACCGGTCACCAACCTGGATGCTGAGCCAGGGATTCTTGGCACAAGAGAGGAGGAGGAAAGAAGGGATTAGTGACCTGTGGAGCTCCACTTATGCCCCACGGAGAGATTTGGCTCCCCAGGCGACAAGGCTCCTAATTGCTCCTATAAAAGCGAGGTGACCCATGAAATAAATGTGAACACGACTGATGAGATCTGCACCTCGCCATCTTTCCCAAAGGGCAGGCACTTTGGCACGGGGATCCCGCACTCCCGGGACCCTGGCCTCACCGTGTGGAGCATTCCTGGGCCTCCAAGAGCTGCAGCACCCCAGGGCCCACGACCCCCCACCAGAGACACGCACCGGTGCAGGGGCTGATGCGGCCCCGCGCACGTCCCGTCCCGCTCGCCCCCCTGCCCTGCACTGCTGCACGCGCCCCTGGGACAGGGCAGAGCGCGGGAAGGGGAGGAGGGAAGGGGCTGCTCACCTCCCTCCCCGAGTTCACAGCGCACACTGCTGATGAAATCCAGATGGGCCTTAAAATAAACTCGGCCGCGCTCCCTCCCCTCTACAGCAGGAGACAGATTCCTTCCCCACCCCCCTTTTTTTTTTAAAAAAAAAACAGAAAACAAAACTACCCTGGCAGAAGAAAAACCTATTTCCCTCCGCAAAGAAAGAGCCATTCATCTGTTAGCAGTTACCAGCTCTAGGTTCACTCCCCAGGTCCCGGCTACCGCTCTCACCCTCGCGCCAAGCCAAACAGCCCTGAGGGCCGTGCCAGCCCCGTGCACCGAGTCCCGGACAGAGACCCCAGGCACCTCTGTGCCCGACAGCCTTCCCCGGAATCCCTTCTCCTGCCCTGGAAACGCGCTCCCGGTAAGGATCAGCTCCCCGCATTCTCACACGGCACAAGTCTCCTATCTGTCCCCAGAGGGGCATTGCAGCCGGCGAGACGGCTCGAAGCTTCATTAGGAGGGCCCGTGATCACATCAACCCCACGGCTGAAATGCACTAACTAGGTTTCTAGGCGAAAGGGACCTCAGGGAAAGATCCAGACATCATCCCTGCTATGAAAGCAGGAGTGAGCTCGCACCAGGGCTGCCAGTGGGATTTCTGCACAGCCATTCCCTTGCTGCCATTTGCATCTGTTTTCTTTGGAGACCTCCCGACAGTAGCAGGGATGCTAGAGCAGTGCTGCTTTGCCCCCCAAAAAAGGCCTGAAGGTGACAAAGGCATCACTTGGACTTTGTGCAAAACAGCCCAGCACAGAGATACACCAGATAAGCAGTGCAAATGCTGGCGAGCAGGATAATCGCCTCAATAACAACACGCTGCATGGACTTCATAAATCATCCCCTACAGGAAACAGAAGTCTTTAACAGCTGCTCTTCCTTCCCATGAAACACTAGAAATCACAAGGAGCCTCAAAACACAACCCCAAAACATGTCACCACCCTGGTCAAACTATGTGCAAGTCTGATAGAGATTTAGAAATGCTATGGGCTTCTCAGCTGCAGTTTTGGGTAACGGGCAGGAATACAGGAGATCAGCATAGAGATGAGCCTGGGGAAAGAAGAGGGCCTTGATACATTGACAGATATGGTGGCAGCACAACCTCAAGAACAGAGTGCTTCCAGGAGGTTGGAAAAGATTCCAAACCACAGGCCTGGAAGCTCTCCCATTGCAGACCATGCTCCCTATAGTCACAGGTGGCTTCGAGTCACACATAAGGGCAGCATGGCCAGGCTGTGATCTCTCCTGTCCAGTCCAGGTCGCACAGGCACAGCAAAACGCACGGCAAGAGCTTCCCGGGGCGCGTGACACTTGATCAGCCGCTAAGATGGGGCACCAGGGAGTATCATAGGGTAGGGCCAAGGCGGACACTTCGGAGAAACCGTGCAGCAGACCCGGAGCATCGCACGGGTGACGGCTGCGTGCGGCACCGCGCGGGCACGCGCAGACCCTGAAATATCCAGCAGCAAAGGGAGCACATCCCAGCACTCTCCAGCTGCTATCCCCTCTGCCTGTGGCCACCAGCACGGCCACCTCGTACCACAGGGCTCCACACAGGGACGTGAACCGCCACGACAACCACCCCGGGGGCACGGGCCGCCGGCCCACGCCGGGGTGCACGGGGCCGGTTTCGGGGCGCAGCGGGGCACCGGCGCGAGCCACGGGGACGCGCGCGGGGCTGCTCTGGGGGTGGGGAAGGG
>JAVCKT010019164.1:0-13369 GCA_032273925.1 Rhynchotus rufescens | reverse complement strand
AACAACAAAAAAAAAAAAAAAAAAAAAAAAAAAAAGAAAAGAGAATGGATCATCATTCCTGAAGCAGACTGACATATATGACCAGCTCTCAAGATTTAGCAAGTGACCAAACTTTGCTCAAGTGATTTTTGCACCAGTAGCTCTGGTGCAAAAGAGAATGACTGCCCAAACTTTCCATATAATGAGACCTGCTCAGTCTCCCAGATTTTACCACAGACTCAGCCTTCAGACTGTTGGCCTCATCAAACAATACTTCTTTTATTGTTTTTGTTTAGGTATTTTTGTGCTATGTATTCTAATACTAATTACAAGTATGAGCTGCGGACACACTAAGAGATCTCCAGGCAGACTTTGGACTGAGCCAAGAGCCATCTACAGCAGATGAACAGTAAGAGTCTTATCACTAACATTATTAATTCACCACATTGAGCAGATGTCTACAAGCAAGCACAGCTCCAGGATCTGACATAGCACTCTGGACTCCAAATACTAGATGTTTCTGAGAGCAGCACAGAAGGTGGACTTAATGCTAAACAGTTTTTTCCTCTCTCTTTGGCTCTTTAATCTCGCAGACTTCTACACAAAGAATAAATACAAAGTTAACTAGACACTCTTGCAGCTCTCCAGGAATTGAAATATCCTGAGAACTGTATGACTTCACAGGCCAAACAGATTTTTGTATGGATATGAATAGTTTGGAAAAATACATTTTTGAACTCACAATATACCATCAGCCAAAAAGGCAGCCTAAAGAAGATGAGGGACTGAATCTGTAATCTGTGAAGCCAGAAAATACAAATTCTGTGCTACAAAGGAAACCTGAAAAACTACCTTCAAGCAACTGGTCTTAAGAGAGAGTTGAGATGGGTGTTACTTGCCAATTGCTCTTCACTGGTCCCCAGCTTCTCTTTCAGTGCAGACATCATAGCAGGTAGGATGACACTCAAGTGCCGTGTCAGAGCATCCCCTGCCACTGATGAGAGGAAAGCTAGCACACGGGTGTTTACAGGAGGAGTAGTCAGCTGAACAAGAAAGCAAACACAAGCAGAGAGGTTTTTTTGAGAAAAAAAGACTCCTAAGAATGAACATATCACAACCCAAAAGACAGTGTCTCTAGCGTGAAGTCAGAGAAAAATTCAGAGTATGCTCTTCCTTCTGGCATATCAATCGAAACAACAGAGGGGGAAAAACAAACCACAGTGAAGTTTTAGGTTTGTTTCCAGTTGTACCTTTGGCACCAAGTAAGGCAGCACCACACGGCTCTTGACAGCCATAACTTGTTTAAGACCATCCACAGCAAAGTCAGCTGTCTCTTCGTTATCCTACAGGGAGAGAGATAAAGTCATAAACCTTCCTGAATGCTCATTTGTGACACACCAAATTAAACACATTTTCAAGTGAGTTTACTGCATGATCACACAACCAATGCTTGTGCAAGTCCTGCTGCCTAAAAATGCTCTCATACTATAGAGCAAAGCCTAAACCAAGCTCTCTTGCTATACCAGAAAGATTTTCTCTACCAAGTATCATGACCAAGCAGCTTCTGCAGGTGACAATGGCAATTCTGCAGTAGAGCTAGATGTAGAAATTTAGTTCAGTGCTTTAGCCACAAGACTTTGGCTGCTTGTAGCCAGGATGACCCTATGCAAGGGAAAAAACAGAGCTGCCATTGCCCTGAAGTTCTGCCACTACAAGTCTGCTTCTCCTTTACACCAGTATTTCAAAACCCGACCCATGACATCATTAATGAAGTTGTTGACTAATATTTGAGCAATGCTTACCAGCTGCTTCAGTAAAAATGGCAGGATGTCTTCAAGAGCTTGATGCCCAATTGTTGAGTGCAACTGTTCAAAGGTTTTAGCTGCAGCTTCCCTGACTTCTTCCAGAGGGTCACACAGTGCTTTTCTCACTGTAGGAACTAAGGACTCAGAGAAAAACAGTACCTAAAAAAAAGGTAGAGCTAAAATTACAGAATATCTGAACAACAAGAGTTAAAACATACACACAGTTCTGTAAAATAGCTAAAAACTCAGAACTTGCATGACTGAAACTATGTTGCTGTTTGCTTAAAATACACCGGTGGAGGAAAAGAAGGTTTAATCAAATATTTGTAGTGCTTTGAAGTCATCTAGAATATCTTTTCAATTATTACACTAGAGGACATTTTCAGTTATTGTATCTCATAATTTCAAGTGAGATTGTGCAATGATTTAGTTACCAACATATAAAAATGCATACATTTATCTGAACAACAACTCAACCCTTGAATTAAATTTGTAAAATAAATGTAGTACTGTGACTGTACTTCACTCTACTGCAACACTGGCACTTATAGCCTAAAAGGCTACAAAACTGGGGATTCCACCGTTTAGGATTTGACTTACCGCCTCCCTGCTGGTAGATTTCATTATTTCACTCAAACCAATGCAGACTCCTTGCCGCTCATCACTCTTGTCTGACCTCAGTCCATCTTCCAGGATAGGGATAATTTCTGGAAGGATCTTCTCTCCCAACTTACGGACAAGGTCTCCTAATGTCCGTGCTGCAACCTGTCCCCAAAAATTCATTAATTAATTCTACTCTTGTTTCATGAAACTTAAGGTTAAACTTTGAACAAATGTTATATTTTGACCATAAACTTGTGTTCCCTGTACAGACTGACTTGTTGAAAAGGAAAGCACAAAAAACCACTTGTATTTCCATTACAGTTGCCTTAAGCAGAGAGGACTGAGATGTAGTCATGCTCAGAACAGCTAAATCAATGAAAGCTTAGGAGTGGTTTATAAAAACAACTACGCTGTGCTCTTCAGGGGTGAGTGAAGATGGTCTCCTTTGGCATCAAGAGGGCATTACTCCATTTCTCACCGTTCGCTTATCCGCACAAGTACTGGCTAGGAACCTCAGCAGAAGACCAAAGAGAGTTGGCAAAATTTCACGCAGTGTGCGGGGAGTGTTTGAGACCACAATCTTCCAGACGTGCAGAGAGGCCTGACGCACGACAAGCTGCGTGTCGGAGCGGCCCATGTACAGCCCTGCCAGCACCCCGTTCCTCCTCTCCACACCAAGAGCATTAATAATAGCCTGAAAATAAAAAGCACAACATTTCATTATCTACTCCTAAAGCTTACTGAAAATATTTATTACTATATTGACATTATTTTACATATATATTTAATACGTACATATGTACGTACACATGTTAATTCAGTAGGTCTATCAAGTAGATTTTCCAGGATGATTTTGAGAAAAGGTATAACAGATAAGAACAGCTTTACCTTGTTTGACTGGGCTGTTCCAAAGTTGTCATCCTCAGAGGCAGTTTCTGTAGTCATTTTTCCAGTAACTCCTGAGATATGGAATAACAGATCTCCAAGGAGCTGAACTGAGCTAAACCTGGCAAGAGGAGGAGCAAGTTGTTACAAAACGAGGTAATTTTGGACAGTATCTGTCCAAATGTGGCAGTACCTTGAATACAGATGGCAGAAATATGCCAGACAAAGAGTTAGTCAGCACTGAAATACTACATGGGCCAATATGTAAGATCATGCTGCCTATATGACTGAAGCAGAACACTAAAAAAAAAAAAAAGAAAAGAAAAAAGGGAATTCCAAGCCAGAATGTGGATGAGAGAGTTCCCGTATCAGAGTAGTGTCTCAAGGAATAGCCTGGACTCTGGAGAGGAAGAAGACAGTCTCTATTGTAAGCATTCACCCGCTGCCAGCATCTGTCTATCTCAACCCAAAGGCATGGGATAAACGCACTCATCAGCAGCCATCTGACAAAAGCCTTTCAGCACAACTAATCCTTGAGGAACTGCTATGAGCTGCGAATGCTCCGCTGCACATATCCATACACAGAAGAACATCAACCTACTTAGCATTTTGGAAAATGAGAAACAATATGTGAGGGCTAAATACTGTCACAGCAACTGCCTTGAAAGTGCTTTTTACATTCACATTCTGGTAGTGATTGTATTCAGAAAGCTCTGCAGCTCCTGGGAAACCTGATCCACAGCTGACAGGGCTGCTCAGGTGCAGTGCTATGAACCAACAAGTACAAAGAGATGCTCTCTCTTGCTCCACAGGTGCATTTGCTTGAAGAGCAATTCAGAGGCCAAGTCCCTTTGGATTTCCCAACATGGAAGAGATATATATCTATGGATTACAGGCTTATCCCTTACCTTATCCTCCACAAGTCATCAAACAGGCCCTGCTCAAGCTGTGGCAGCAGCAGTGCAATAGCAGTCTCCGCATACATGCTTATGATTCTCTGGCCAGCTCGCAGGGCAGTGTCCCGCACAAACTCATTCTCATCTGCCAGTGCCTGAGCAGAGAGAGGACTGTCTGTGAAAGCTGTGATTTATTTTTTTTTTCCAGCACAATGCACAAGACCCTCAGGAAGATAATGAAATGATGTTTTCCCTCTAGCCTTTAAAAGTAAATGATCTATAGAGCTATAAATACACAAGGTTCATTTCAAGAAATTACTAGTGACCCAATAAAGATAGCACTAAGTATTTGGAAGAATAAAAAAAATAATTCTAGTTCTTCTCTTTAACATAATATCTATACAGTATTTTAAGTTCATATAATTTACATAGTATTTTATCTAGCAATGCTGGATGAGTCCCTGCAAATCTCACAGTTATTGGAAATGGCATTTAATATATTCTAGAAGTTTCTTTTTCTTCTTTAATGAGTAAAACTCTCCAGGTCTCTGCCACCTACCTTAAGGATACAGGGGATGATGGGACCCACATAGGGAGTGAACTTGTCTCCAAAGGTAATGGGCAGGTAATTGAACATCATGATGTAACCATCCCGTACATGTGGAGCAATATCCACTTTGCTGGCAGTAGCTACAATCTCTGGCATAAGTTTCTCCAGCTTTTCTACCCCTAAACCAGCCATGACTTCAGCCAGACCTGGAGGAAAAAAAAAAAAAAAACCCACACATGCAACACAAGAAACATCAGGATAATCTTGCCTAACAGGAGCTCAGTCTTAGCTCAGCATTCAGAGACATCCTCACCCTGAGCAGCACCAGATCGATCTACTGAGCTCTGTTCGTATGTCAGTGTCTCCATTAGCCACGGCAACAAGTCCTCAAAGCACGACTCTCCCATGCCCTTCACCATGGCTCCCAGCGCCTTTGCAGACACCGTTCGCACCTAAAAGAGCAGCAGATTTGCAAAATACCCAAAGTTAAGACAGAGACACATCAGCCTGAGCACAGAGCTGCAGAAGGTCAGAGAAGAGTCTGAATAACTGCACTAAAAGACAAACTGTTTTTGCACAGACTTACTTCAGGCACAGGATCCAACAGAGATGCTTTCAGTCCAGGAGTGACACTAGGCAGGTAAGGAGCCAAATCCTGAAACAAGGATTCCAACGAGTAAGAACTGTATTCCAAGTGGAAAAGAAAGCTAAATAACAATCATCATTCACAACCTGAAAGCTCATCCAACTGCTTTCACAGTCCTGCAAATAGTGACACTGAATTGGTCTGCCTAAAGCAGAAAACAGCCAAATTTATGCAGATCATGCAAGACTTTTTGATGCCAAGCCCTAACTTACCACGTTGTGCCTGTGGAAAATCCAGCACTCCTAATCTGTACATGAGGTTTAAATATGGAGGGCATCAGCTCAAAAATGAAACAGATCTTTAGACTACAGTGAGGTTTTACATATACTTGTCAGACAAACCCTGGCTCCCTTTGTCAGCTACTGATTCATGCCTTGCTAGTAGCAGTTTTGCTCATTTGCTTGTTAAGACATTTCTCACATGGTAAAAAAAAAAAAAAAAAGACAGGCTCTTTTGTGGGAGATAAGTCTGGTAATAACTAGTTGAGCAAAGTACACAGCTGACAGTCTAAAACACCTGAAAATTTTCACTCTATGGCCATTATCTGTTAATTTACATACATTAAGTTACAGAAGCTGTCTGGATTCTAATGATGTCTATCCTACAGCAAAATCCCAGAAGGAAATAAATTATCCCTAGCACTTGCTACATCAGCTTCATCACAGTGAATATAGCATAGAGGAATGGGGCTCTCCTGGCATGTACCTTCTGATCCGTCAGGGAGTACATGTTCCCAATGATCTGGGCAGCCATTTTCCTGGTGTCCGTGGAACGATCCTGAAAAGCTCTCTGGACAATTGGCATGATAAGTGCTAAGGATGGAGCATCGATGAAATGGACAAATTTGGTATCCAGCAGGGTCTGCAGACACTTCTGGGTCTTCCGGGAGGGGTCAGTGAGGGCATCCAACAGAACTGGAGCAATTGCTGTACATTTTTTTTTAAAAAAGGAGAGAAAAGACTTTATTTGTACATAAAAATGTATGTCAGTGTCAGTATTCTCTCATGAGACATTTTAGATCCTAAATCAAGCAGCAGCTCAGAAGAGAGAAAATACTATTGACAATAGTTGATAAAATGGAAAAGTACATTTTAAAAAGCCTTGAAGAAGATAGCTGTTGCTGAGCTTTTGTGTTATATAGGTGTAAAAGTAGTTGCACTAGAAGTTTAGACTTAACCTTAGACAAAGTGGGCATAAAACTTGTTATTATAAAACGTGGTTGTATCAGGACCACTCTTGGGCTATAGATATCGCCAGTTCTTACCAAGGATTTCTGGATTCCTGATGACAGACCCAATCTGCCTGAGGGCTTGCTGACCTGCTTTCTGCACCTTCACATGAGAATCTGTGAGCACTTCAGTCAATTTTGGCACAATATTGGGCAAGCAAGAAGAAAGCTGTTTGGGGGCACAGTATGCCATAGCTCCCAGCAGTTCCACTGACCCTGTGCAGAAAGTACACAAAAAGAAAAATATGTATCTAAAGAAGCACACTGCATTGAAGAGACATAAGATGATGACCATTATTCACCTCAAATATAAATTCAATGTGGTCTGACTGGTTAGAGAAGTGGCTGAAATGCATTAAGCCACTAAAAACACTTATTTTTGATAAAATAAGAAAGAGGAAAAAAGGGAAACCTCCACTTTCTTGATTACTCCTAGACAGATGAGGGGTAACAAATGTCCCTTGAATTTGCAGGGGAAAAAAAGAAGTTGCACAAATGTGTCCGGAATCACATTTATATAATCAAATGCTGTGAAGTCCACGATCCCCTTATGAGACTACCTACTGCAGCCATCTTCTAGATGTCAAGGAATAATCATGGGAAGTGACAGTGCAAGGAGCTGCGAGCTCTGCACAGCTGTGGCAGTCCCTACCAGCTTTCGTTCTCCAAGACTCTTCTTCTAGCGCTGCAAGAAGCGACGGCAAAACCAGCTTCACCCCATGAGTACTCAAGTTGCTCATCACTGCTTTTGCACAGTCATCCGCGGCCTTGCAGGGGAACAGACAACATTTAGGAGCTGCATCACAAAGCATGTTCTTCATTCCTCATTCAGAGACTCAATGGGAACAAGCCTTTCATTTAAATAGCATCCAGGTGCAATGATACAGCTAGCCAAGTAGCTACAAGCTACCAGCCAATGAAGTAAGATGCTTTCTGTTACTTAGAAGATGGATTTCTATCAGGCTATATTGTCTAAACCTTCTTAGCTTGTGCAGTTAAAAAATGCCTTCACATCTATTCCATTTCTGCTTTCTCCCAGCATTATGTTCTCAGAAATTCAGGGGTTCTTACCTCTCGCACGTACTGGTTTCCATCTCCAAAACAAAGCAGCAAGTGGGGCAGCACATGAACCACGTAAGGCTCAAACAGCTTCCCTAGCATGTTGCAGAGCATCTCAAAGGCAAACAGAGCCCCTAGAGAAACATCAAGCAGAGTTGGAGGGAAATACAACTTCATCAAAAGGAGACGGAAAGAGAAGTTACCATCTGCCAATCATCTGTGGAGTTTGCCAAAAACACTTAAATTTCAGAGCTGAAAATCTCTTGCTTTCTAGCATTCATGAGTAGTGCTGGGGGTTTCTGATCTTAGAAAGGACAAGAGGCCCAGCAGCATTAAAAATATGCAACAGTCCTCTGGATGCTAGTTTAGGTATGTAGAAATAAGGACAGGAAGTATCTAGCAGCAAAAAATATATAAATAAATAAATAAATAAAAAAATACAGCAAGGGTCTGACAGTCCCCCTGGACCAGATGCACTGAAATACATGGCATCCCACAAGCAGCAGGAGCCCTCTTAGCAGCAGCTGCCTGTGAACATGGGAGAGAAGGGAGCAAACACCTCATCTAGGGCCAGAAATCCTTCTTCCAACACCAAGCAAATGGAACAGTTTTAACATGCTATAATTATCAATGGTTTCAGAACAGACAGTCCCCATTTCCCTCCCTATAAACAGGGGTAAAGGGAATACAGGAACCCAAACACAGCAGTTCATGTATCGTTTGATCTGACCAGCCTAGTAGAAGATATGAGAGATGTAAAGTAATTGGAGGGAGCAACTCTTGTCCCTCACCCTCTCGCCGACGAAAGTTCTTCTTGTCCTGGATAGCATCAGTCAAAGTGGTCATCATCTCTTGCTGTTTGAGGGACAGGATGCCAAGGCCCTTCACCAGCCCTGCCAGCCCATACGCGGCACCTTTGCGCTCAGCATATTTATCGGATTCCAAAAGCAGCTGCATGAGCTTCTGAATCATTCCTCCTGCATCCTCCTTAATTGCAGGCACCAGTGGTGGTAGGCAGCTTGCCACTGACTCCTGAACCTGTGAAACAATCCACCAGCTGTCAGATCACAGAATATTAGTTACCAGTATAACTTTTCCCGGGACTGCAAACACAATGCCAACTTTCTGTCACTATAGCAATTTTCTAACAAGCCTAAAAGAATCACAGTCCTAACCTGCCTCTGCTTGGAACATGTTGACCCCTCTAAGGGACTCACCTGCTGAGATGGCGTGGACAAGGCTGCTATCAGTTTGCCAACAATTGGTTTCACTTTAGGGTCACTCTTGTCCAGATGTTTTGCCAGTGAACCCATCAGAATGACCACGCTCTGTCTGACAGCATCATAACTGGCATCATTAGGAGCATTTTTCAGGAATTCTTCGAACACTGGCAAGAGAGAGTTAACACTGTCCTGAAAAACAAAACCACAGAACTTGCCACTAGAGTCCACTCAGAATGAGATTTGCTATGCTCAGTGGACATGTTTGTTCTTCTCTGAGCCAACAAACTGAACAATCAAACTGTATTTACAGTTCATTTAATATGTCACATCATATCAAATTTTGCACTATCTACATAGGCAACAATTACTTCCTGCTAGAGAAAAGTTAGCTCTTAAAAATGAGATACCCAAAACCTGACAGCACAATGTTTTGCCAGAAGCAGGAAAGACTGAATAGTAGGAAAATATTGCAGTTTTCATCATCTGTAAAAAGAGGTCAGAAGGGCAGTTCTAAGATATGTGGGAGAGTGAAAAGAGCAACAGAAACACTGAGGTTGACAGGAATATAAATGGCTTTCCAGAAAAGGGGACTGTCACACAGAAGGAAACCAGAAGCTGAGCAGTCTACATCCCTGTATCTCTCTCACTGCTACAGAAGGTCTAGTGGTGAGGAATAAAGATAGTCCTCAATTCTCGGAAGGAATCTTGTTGGTTTACAGTTTATTGAAACCAATGATTAGTAAGTTTTCCTGTTTTGTTTCTCCAGAGGCCAGGGGAGAGTTTCACCTTCCAAGGAAGAAAATCTATAGTCTAATTTTACTTCATTGCTCCTATTTACTCCATTTTAACTCCAATTAACTTAATTCAGGGTGTTTTGTCTTAAAAAAAAAAAATATATATATATATATATACACACACACAGGAACAAGAGGGAAGAATCACACTTAGTCCACACTAAGAGCATTCAGACTTACCTTGCCATGAGTGTTGAGTGTTGACAGAGCTGCATCTAACATGCACTTTCTGACCTCAGGATTGCGATCGTTCAGGGCATCTGGCACAAAGAACTGGAAGAGGGGCTTCACCTGGGAGCTGTCCAGATGCTCTGAGAGCTTGTTGAGGGCCAAGGCTATGCCACACCTGTAAAGATGGTGAGCTGAGCTTAACCACTTCTGACAGCACGTGCTTGAGGCCACATGCTATCACAGTATATTCCAGGAATCGATAGAGAACCACTGTGAAAGCAAAGGGCTTCAGAGTGTCAAAACACCACACATTTCGCTTCACCCCTCTGCTGCAGGTTCACAAAAGGACAGCAATCCTTCAGCTATGCAACGACTTCCATCCTGATTAAGAATTACAGATAATCAGGCCAACACAAGGCCAGACACCAGGATCACTTCATTTACCGCTGAAATACAGCGGCTGTACAACAGGGCACGTCAGCTCTAAATAGATTAGCCTGAGACAGACAGCAAACAAGATGTCTCCAGTTAAACCCCTAGAGAACATATAAGCAGACAAAAAGTAATTACCCAAACTGAAATTTGTCTACTTCATTAAGATTGGCACTGCTGCTCCTGAAACAATCAGTTGTGCACACAGAGCAGGGAATCCAGCGTGATAAGAAAGAGACTGTCTGATTCTGTCATATCAGAAGAACAGAGAAGATATCTCCCTATGTTTTAATGGAATTGAATGTGTTCCAGTTTGGTCTATCCAGGCTGCTTGAGGGGCAAAAATATTTCTTACCAGAAGAAACTACAGAATTGGGAGTCAATATAGCTGCAAGTATTTTGTTCCTTGAACACTCCCTTATTTCTCCACCACCTGAACTTTTGAATAAAAATCTGGAACGTTTCATTTGAGCACACGGAAGTGATTTAATCCACAATGACTATACCTTGCTTCCCACTGGTCAGGTGGCGATTCAGATATCACTCGTCCCAGAGCATCTAAAACTGGAGGTGGCCTCTGCAAAGCAGAAAATTTTGTCAGAATGCCTTTTCCAAGGACACACACACACAGAGAACACTGACAGCCATACCAGTAATGCCATTTTTTTAAATACTGCAAATGTATGATACCTCTAGCAGAAGAGCACAGTAGAAAGTAAGGAGAGAGCTAATTTAGAACCTAAGTTAAGGCTTAGGATCTAAGCTAAGACTTAGATTCCAGTTCCTGCTTTGCCAGTCTTCCTGTACCACATAATGCATAAATCTGAGCTTCAGTTTTCCACCTGCAAAATGGTGGCATTGCTGACTAGATGCTTGAGGACTAATAAAGTTCCTCATAAAAACTCGTACACAGCTACACTGGGGTTCATGCATATCTTCATGACAGATTAAAGGAAAACGATGATCAAAAAAAGATATAAACCACAGCATAAGCTTGTGACCGCAACCACTTGGGACAAGCATACTTACATACAGCTTCTCCTGATAAATCTCTGTCAGTTTACTCATGACCTCTGCTGCTTGGTTCCGATACTGAGCTACAGCTCTGGAAAGAGCTTCAGCACCTGCTTGTCGCACGGCTTCTTCGTGGTAGATGACATCTTTGATGAGTAGGGAACAGAGATTGGGCTGCAGCTCCAGATCCATGGACTCCCACAATCTGCAGGTGATGAAATAGTCATCAGCAAAAGAAGTCACTGCCACAGACTCAGAATTAGGCTGAGCTAAAACTGCTCTTCATCTGTGGGAAGCAAAGCACCTGCCATGGAGCTCCACAGGGCAAGCAAAAGAGAAATCCCCTTACAATTTACACAGCCAAGAAGAGCTCTCACCTCTCTGCCAGCTTCTGAATCTCGTCTTCCACATCAAATTTCACTACCCAAAGGCGACGCAATAGATTCAATCCATTCTTTTCATCACTGTCTGGGGTTGGTAAAACCATCTGTAGCTCCATCAGACCCTGGAATGATGGACAGGGGAATCAACGCAAGTATCTTGTTTTCAGTTGAAAAATGCTTTAAAACATTTCAAACTTTTGCCAAGTTAAGCTTTACAGGGTTATAAGTGTCAAAACTCATGATTGCTTATGAAGCACACTACCAGGGTGGTCAAGTCATCTCAGTTATATGAGTTTTTAACACCACAGTGGTGTGACTACGCCCAGAGTGTTTCTTGGTGTAAGAAAAATTCAACACAAATCCTTTAACAATCAAAGTCTGGCCACTTGGAGAATTACTGTTCAGTAGCTACTGCTTCCTTCTGCAGATACGCTGTCCAAGGAGTAGCATTTTAGCTGGCCTTATCTTCATCAGTGTTGGACCAGATTTGCCCTGAAAAATTAAGGAATCGGCATAATCCTGAGCGATTCCCACCTACCCTGAGAGCTGCATCTCGAACATTCATGCACGGAGATTGCAGGGCTTGAAGTAACACATCAATCTCTTCCTGCTCTGCATAGGCACAGCCATCCTCCCCACTGCTGCTGGTGCACAGCGTCGTCAGTGCATTGGAAGCCAAAACCTGAAAAGTCGTGGGGAAGTATTAACAGATTCCACTGATGACTTCTGCTTCTTTGCACTTGATCAAAGTTCAGGATGGGCATGGGCATTATTACAAGAAAAGAAACTCTGACACAAGTGATGTGGGCTTGTGCTGAAAACAAGAACTGACAAGTTCAGTTTAGCCCTCTACCTTTTTGTTATCATTGATTTGTCTCTAATTCCGTCTCTCAGGACAAGCTTTGCTGCTTGTCACCTAGGGAACCTAATGCTCTTGTTGGAAGGAGAGAATAAGATCTTAGAAGAAGAAAATAATGTTGCCTGTGGAAACTAAAGAATATGTGTTATAAAACTCACAGGAAGAGATAATATGTATTTTATACATCTCAAGAAAAGTATCACAAACATACAAGACAACTAGTAACTTATTAACTACCATTAACCACCAGGCTCACAAACTTAAACTGGATGGTGCCATTTCCTTAAGTCAAATGATGATAAAATTTAGGCAGAATCATGACTGTGTTATGAAGCTGAGGACTCACCTGTAACCGTGGAGAGCCCATTGCAATCACCCTGGTCAGCAGAAGCAGCATATCCCTCCGGGGCAGCAACTCGGGGCCGTTCTGAAAGTGGGGAAAGGGAAGGAAAGGGAAACAAAAAGTCTTTTGCTTTGAGACTCCAAAGTACCTTGCCTGTGTGTGACACATTCTACTTTAAAAAACAAAGCAAAATTTAAGGCTGGACAGGAAAGTAACACTAAATGAACTGCAGGAAAAAAAATCTTACATTTTAAACTCGAATTGTACCATGAATCTGCTTTGTCCAATTAAATATGTATTATCTGAACTAATTTGCCTACACATGCAGGAATATTGGAATCATGATAGGCAATTTGACAATCCAGTATTTCAAGATAAGAAAAGACAAACTATGAAATTCTTTAAAATGAAAGTTAGCATAGTATATACTGATGTATGCTGGATGCTGGCAAGATTGGAACAAATCTCTTCAAATTCATTGTCTGGTAATAGGGGCATA
>JAVCKT010019163.1:739-30537 GCA_032273925.1 Rhynchotus rufescens | reverse complement strand
ATTTTTTTCCTTTGCTTTTTATGCTTGTGCCGTAATCTTCATGTAACTGCAAGGAACACTCATAACTGCAGTCATAAATATTTATTGATCATTTTTTCAAGCCAGTACATTATACTTGTTCCTACTTTTCTTTTAAGTCTATAACGGTACATTAACTTGTTTAATTCCACAAGTGAGAAGACACACGTACTCTTTTTCTAAAACAATTAATTCCATTTGGACACATCAAAGATTCTGTGACAGAGCATGTTAAAATTCATGCTTTTCAAAATGCTTTTCAAGCTCAATATTTATTTCAAGATTAAAATAATTGCAATAATTTTTTCCCTGTTTGAGTTGCCTCAGTGTTTCAATAGGCAAAACCCACAAATGCTAACTAGAAAGTCTTCTTTTCCTCTCTTGAAGGAAAACAGTTTCTTACTTTATGACCTAACTCTATAAGCTTTATACTGATCTGTCCTCACGATATAATCCCTATAACCACAAGGGAAGTCTTTGAGTATACGCCATGCAAAATACTCCTGTTACTACTTTAAAGAAGCATGTAATAGTGCTGATAACCAACTGGGCCACAAATCACCTAGTTTCTCATCTCCCCATTTTAAAATTATAGTTTCTATCACTTCGCGTCTGTTTTTGTAATTGCACTCACTGTGACAAATTCCTGCATCCAAAAGGAAAAGTTCCAGCAGCTGATGGCAAAATGTAAATGCCTGTTTATTAATCTGCATCACTGTCAGACCTCCAGAACCCCAGCATTGTCACAAAATTTATGTTTATTTCTATATTCTAAAGACAGCCACAGCATCTGTTTGGGCTTCACATCCTGTAGCTGAATAATTCTGAATTTGTGTATTATGGATTACAACATGTACTCATGTAACATAATGAGGAGTGACCAGATGCTGAAACCATATGACACCACATGGTGGAGTAAGACCTAAAAATTGGCACTTGCATAGTACAAACAGTTGTAATATAATGTCTTGGTAATTTATAATTCAGAGACATCTGGTCTCTTCCTATCTATTCTGAATTTCCAGACATCCATGGTATTCCATGTCCCTCCTTTACATCCCCTTCCTCCCTGCTCTTTTTTAAACAAGCAAAGGGATTTCTTTTTTATGTTTTTATACCAAGCCATAAAAAATTCTTTTCTTGTCCTTCTATCTTCCTTCTCTCCTGGTGCACTAATTCTCTCCCTGCACATTTTGCTTCCCCTGCCACACACAAAATCTAATAAAAGCACCAGAATAGACAGCACTTATGTTTCAAAACAAGCAGAGACCTCTAAAAATGACCTTGCCAGTCAGTTCTCTGGACAGGAATCCTTGCAAGTATATGGCTTCTCTATAGCTACTGGAAGAACTCTTTTAAACATAAAAAAAAGCCCAGATTCTAATCTAATTTTTGCATGTCTAATAAAAAGCTTTATTATATTTTGCAATTGCAAACAGCTAGAAGAGGCAGCTGGTGCACAATGGTATACATGCCCTTTTTCTTCTGAGCTGGCATTTTGCATTGGAATACAAATGTCCTGGCATTACAGAAATAGCTTTTCATATAGGACCAATTATATTTTAGAATTACAAGATGTAATGACCAAGTGCCCTATAAGGCAGTTGGTGTGTAATGGCATCCTGTGCAGGACATGAACACTCCATGGCTCCCAAGAGGCAGCTGGTTAATAATGCACAGATTTAAATGTATTCAGTGATAGTTTCTTTAAGACGCACTATAAGGATATTAAGATAGAAGATATTTTATTCATCATCTCTTTAACCTTCATCTGATACAGAGTCTGATATCATATATTGTTAGATATGACTTGCTGCCTCATTAGTATTTTCCTGGTTGGAGCACACTCTAAGAGAATGGGTGACATTCACCAAGTTCTCACATAATTCACATAAATTCAAGGTCACTTCCTGCTTTCTGGATGGTAACATCCAAGAATCAAAGCTAAAGTTATGAGCAAAAAAGGCAGGCAGATTCTCTTTATAAAGCAAATAATCTGTGCTGATTGTATGGTAAATTTAGTCTGATGCATTTCACAGTAGAAAGTTGTCATTTTACCCATATTCAACCTGAAAGTTAAATAACAGCTACCTTCACAAATACAGTAAATGCAATGTTGCATCCATCATTTTTTAAGAGAATATCATAGTTGCCAATACTAGACCCACAGAAAAGACAGTGATTGGGACAAAGAAATTTTGTTTCTTGGCAATTATATTCATGCAAGTGATAAAAAACATGAGTCGTTTAAGTTTTCCTATCAGTGGGAATTGCCTTTTATCAAGGATTGAATTAGTTTAGAGGCATGTATGCCTTAGAGGGGACGCCCTCTAAGCGGTCTTATCTGAACACTGATGTGTTTTAAAGATACCTATGGGTAATGCAGTAAAATGCTTGCCTGTATTAAATTCTTTTTTATTTATTCCCCTTTTTAGGAACACATAAACAGGTATCAGGGGTAAGTGAGAGCTTGACCACATCTACTCCACTGTAATTCATTAGGTTCTGGTATGTGCTATGAAAACAAACCAAACACAGCTAAACTGTTACGGAGAACCTACTGAGAAGCTTCAGACCACATATAATTGTTCAGGTATGAATGGAAAAGAAACAAAACTGATGAGCTTTTATCAAATTTACCTCCACGAGGCTCATTTGTGGAAGAAACCCAGAAGGTCGCAGTAAACCAGTAAACCAGGTAGTAAGTTACCTGGAAAAAGTAAGAGTGATGTGATCGATGAGACCATTGGTGACTTACACTGACTAGCTATGTTAGAAGGCTAAAATAATGAAAACAGTAGTCCTATAGGGAAAAATACATCCACTCATCCAACAATGTGCAGAGGAGACGGACACCTTGGCCATCATGAGTAAGTGTCCTGTTTCTATGAGTCCATGGTGCTGGACTGGAGGCTTTGATTTATGTGAATGTACTCTGTATGGGGCATGTGTATATGAAAATAAAATTTATGTCTGAGTTGTTCTGATCCTGTCTTTGTGTCTACCTCACCTTAAATTCCCCTGCAAAAACAGGCAATGCGATGACATGAATGAATATGCAGGAAATACTGTAGTTTTGACTTATTTTCAGGGAAGAGTTTGGGTCTAGCAGATTCCCTGGATTTTTTTTTTTTTTTTTTTTTTTTTTTTTTTTGCCATTCCAATTCCATATTGATTTACTAAAAAAAAAAAAAAGAAGAAGCATCAATAAAATATTATCTGGTCCTTGAAATATTTGAAGAAAACAGAACAGATAACTCCACTTAGGTAGTGTATTTTTGGACAGTGTTAAGAACATTGATGCTGATGCTCTGGAGACACTGTTGATGGGATGATGCACAAACCAAACACAAATATATTTTTGCAGTAGGTGTCAAAGCTAAGCATTCCTTTCTTAATGTATTCTATTCTCTAGTAATCAAAAACTGGAAGTAGATTAAGGCAAGAAATTAGAGAATATGATTTGATTCTTATGGTGGGATTTGTCAGACCAAATGTAGGTGTCTACATCTGAGCAGACCACTGGAGGCTCCCTTTAGAGTCTATGGAAAAAAAAAATAATGCTGTGATATGATCTGCCTGCTTTTAGCAATAGCAATTTCTCTTCCTAAATCTAAAGGGATGAATTCAAATGTAGCTGTCTGCACTGAGGACATACAAAGCTGGATTATATGAATCCCAATTCTGATATCTAGTATAGAGAGGATATAACACTTTCCTCATACAGATAACTCCCAGAGCAAGGCAAGGAGGAAGGAAGGTAAGAGTGTATTAGTTACTGTGTGTACAAACACATTTCAACAAAAAAGTCTAATATACATTTACAATTACAAAAGAAAGACTATTCTCCAAAATGGGGATGGAGTCATTGCCCCATTGTTTCAAGATTGTTTAAATTATAACGTAACGTACCTACATTTCATTCCTTGTATCTTATTCGTCTGACACTTTTATCAGATAATTTAACAGTTCACCATATCAAAACCATATAGCATCATATCAAAGTGTAGAAAATATAGTTCGACTAGTTTTCTTTCCAGTCCCCAGAACTTTACTAGAGTACTATGCTCATGCCAAGATCTGAGTCCACTGCAAGTGGAGGACTGTCACATAGGTAGCCTTCCTAAGGGGAGCACAGGTCACCATTTCACCTCTCTCACAAGACCATCCATTTACTGAGGTGATACTGTCTGTATTTTATATAAGTACTATTGAAAGAAATAATTTCTTCTTTCCTTCCTTCAGAGTTATCAGTTCCTTCCTCTTGAAGTCTGACTGAGTAGAAAATATTTAAATAGTTCACAAAGTTAGTACATAACTTTCTTTTAAAGTTGGAGACAACAATTTTAAGCAGCAATTTTTTGGTGCCAGGAAAAATAATGAGAAATACTCTGCAATTGAGCATTTCTGTATCAAATTTATTGAATACTCTGTTGTTCCCTGAACCTTTACATTTTTAAATATGAAAATCAGTTTTACAGCTATAATGCTTTAAAGAATAAAGAATATGATCTTAAATAGTGTAGGCTTGAAAATATGACTCTTACAGAAGTTATGAGAGGATGTTTCCAATATATTTTAGTACTTTGCCTCCCAAATGTTCCTGATGCTATTACAAGCAAATTCCACTTCACCTACCTCTGAAGGGCAGCTGTTCTTGACAATGGAGGATTACAATTACTGACTGCAATATTATACTGGTTTTTAAGAAAACCAATGTGGGTTATATATAATTGAAAAGCAGAGAGAAATTTACACAAACATTATTGAAACAATGACTACAGTGTGCTGAGCTTCTGTTAAAATAACCACTTTAAAGACCAGATGTTAGTGAGTCTAATTTGCGAGATCTGATAATATTTTAGTCTAGAGTAATCATCTGAATGATTTTCAGTGATATATATATGTGTATAATTATATGCATGACAATGTCTTGATTGAAATTACAGATCAAATATTTGCATGTGGGTATGGCTGGCTAAATGCCTAGATTCCCATGTCTATTTCTAAATTGCATTGTATGAAGAATCAAATCAGGCATCACTATCTTGTAAAATATGGAATGGTGTCCAAAGTGTTTATTTTTTCTTTTGTTCATACACTAATAACATCTTTGACATTACCTAATTAAAAGCATAATTATTTTGGAAGAAAATGTAGAGCTGGCAGTACTCTTTCTGATTTAAGATTTAAAACAACTAGTTCTGGATTCAGTACATGCGAAGTGGTAGCAGGTCGACTGTTTTTCTGCAATGAAAGATTTCTGGATCAAGTAGGAAGGGAGATGTCAATATGAAGCTTTCTGGCACATTTACAGTAAGTTGGTACTGAGGCAAGTAGTATTGGAGAATTAAGTGCCAAGTGGCACCTGCAGCTAAAGTGCAGCTTATGCTGACTGCTTAAATCAGGGTTTCAAACAAAAAATAATACAGCCTATGAGTTGCTGTGTTTTGTGTGGAAGCAACAATTTACCCATTTATCTCTTAACCTGGTTAAAAGGATTTAAAGTAATTACCTCTGTGGGAGACAACAGTGTTCTCTTAGACCAAGGTTAGAGCAATCCTAAAGATTTAGTGTAATGATATGGTTCTTCATGGAACAGAGAACCCATCTGCATGGGAGCTGAGCATTGCTTTGCCACAGGAGAGGAGGTTTTCTAGCAAAATCTTTCCAAAAATGCCAGATGTTTCAGGAGAAGAGTGTCTTCTCCAACAAACAGCAGCAACAGTTACAGACTTGGTTGTGATGTCTGAGGCATGGATGATCTTGAGTCTCATGCTTGAGACAAGTTGACCCTCAGCAAAACTGTTACCAGGATCTTTCCTGACCTCTGGTAGAATAAACTCTGAAGAGGAGTTGATTTGAAGAGGCATACTACAATAATGTCCAGATAGAAATGTCACATAATTGTTGATATAGAACTGGTAAGTATTGGAAGCATATATCATTTTTGACAAAGAGGCAGTTCAGATACAGTCTCTTGAGGATTTGAAGCCTAGTTTTCTTCTGCTTTCTGTGCAGAGAGGGTTTGGCCAATAGAATAAAGTTCTATCCCCTCTAGAGAGTGAATATTTTTAACCTCTTTCAATATATAAGGAATAGATGGGCAAATGAAACTTATCTGCATTATCTGATTATACTGCATATGAAATACATGATTTGCTTTAGTGCTCCATCTTGAACATGACAGTGTCCAAGATACTTTTATCAAAACTGACAGGTTTAAAGCCCTGCCAAATCTGAGACGTTTCAAAGTATGTCCCAAAGCAGAACTTAAGTAGTCTGCATTTTTTCTTGAAGGAACTGTGGCCTTTATGAGTCTATAGAGTGTATAGAGAAGAGGAAATCAAAAGATTCTTTTACCCACATATCTATAATGCCATTTATGTTCCATTTTAGATTTAAAGTCTTTTTTTTTTCTTTTTTTTTTGGTGGAATCTGTTCTTCAGCTATACTAGCAGCATACTAACTGAAGTATACTAGAACAATGTGTGATAGGAACCTCTCTAGATCACTTTTTCTGCTACTCTGCCAAGTTCATTTACCTGAACTTGTTTGTTCTGAAATCAATTGAAGTAATTCTGCTCATATAAGCTAGTAATAACCAGCTATAGAATCTGATTTTTCTCTTGTTTTAGATGTTGATTTGACTAGAAATTCATTTATGAGTTAGGTATAAATTTAAAATACATGTGAAGAAGCTGTGGATTTCAAATTGAGAAAGCTTTGCTAGAGTTTGCTTAAGCGCTATTTCTTACTTAAAGAGCCAATGACTTTTTCTTGATACCTAGTTTCTTGTAATTTGGCAGGGAAAGAGGGAAGAATATTATTGCTTAGGAATAATTTAATTGTGGGATTATGTATGGCATTAGGCACAATATTGTGTAACCCTAATCATTTTCAGGAAGAGTGAGATGCAATTCAAGACAGAAGCAAGGACAGGGACTATTAAAACTGCTTTTTTCTCAAGAAAAATTGTTTGAGGGTCTGTCAGCATCAGCTGTAAGCCACCATTCTGATGAAACCTGACATGAAATGTCAAATACGATGATGTACCAGCTGGGAAAATGAGAAAATAGAACATGCCTCTTTTTGAAAAAAATGAGGGTGAAACTGAGACAAAGCTTCTCTGCTCTCTGACTTACAAGCAACATACAGAGACCTTGCCAGACATGACAGTGATTTAATTTGAAAGTATGGTTTCAAAATTAAAGTATAATAACACTTTGATTGATGATATCCTTATAAGAAAAATGCACTATACTACATTCACAGTTTCAACTGTGACATTATCATGGGATAATAGGTAGATGCTTTATGATGGTATAACTTACTTCACCCCAGAATACTATCAAAGTATCAGGACTTACAGACTCACAGTGAAGGTTGCCAAAGGCTGCCTGGATTTAGAAGGAAAGCCTGCCACATTTTTTTTGTTGTTGTTGTTAAAAGACATATCTTATTAAAACATAAGGTCATTAATTTGTTGTGAGAGAGTGAAAGAAATGTGACTGTGGGTTGAAACAAATGTGACTTCTCCTCATCTCTAAAACACATATGAGATGCTGCTCAAAGTTGTCTGAAAATCAGAGGAACATTCAGAGGAACAGAGGAATGTTTAGAATCATGCTGATTTCTTTGGGAAGAATATAGTGCAGTTTTGCTCTGTTTAGTTTAGGGTTTCCTTAACATACCTGGAGTAATAGTAGTTACTGTAGTGCCTCACGGCAGGAAAGGTAGCCTGTCAGCTAGCAACATATTATCTGTTTAAATAATTTCTAAATCAATGCCAGAAGCAACTTCATTACTGAGTGGAAAGTTAATGGGAAAGATTTTCTACCTACACTTAATGTGATATTTTTCATACACTACTTAAAAAAAAATCCCTGCTTCTTAAGAGGAAACTGACTCAGGTACTTCCTAACTAATCCCCATTTTTACTAGTTTCAGAACATCACTCTCTTAGAAGGTAGAAGGGTTGTAAGGGATAATAGTTTGGTTTCTCTCTTGCTCTGGGACTGGTAGTATATTTTGCAGTAAAGAACTATCAGATAAAATATAACACTGGAAAAGGGAATAAGACGCCAAACACCAGAGTACTATCACTCTTTTTGATTTTGTACATCCTGCATTCCTCTACACAGCTTTAGAGATGAACAATTACTTGGATATATAAACAACATGCTGGGAAATACAATTTTTGACCCTCAGGCTTTCAAATGCATGGAAACTGCATCATCGTACTCCTAACTGTATTAAGTTTTGGGGTTGTTTTTAAAGAAAGGAGCCTATAAGTCACTTATTATTACGAAGAACAATTTAGGAGCCAAATATTGGAAGGGTCAGGCTGTGTTTCCTGGACTCAATAAATGGCTTTCAATTTATTCTTCATCCATATCTGAAAGAATGTCAGAATTTCAGAAAAAAAAAAAAAAAAAAGAAAACTTTTTTTAGTATTTCTTATTGGTCAATCTACTTGGCTAAATTTTTCAACTGTTTTCTCTCTCACTATCCAAATGCTGATTAATAAATTACAGATCTGTATCTTCTCAGTCAGTCTACGTTCAGCATCTGCATCTTTGAGGGAAGCCATCTTTTGGGGAAGGAGATCTTAGCTCCAAGTTTTAACTACTCTGATGATAAATGTTTCACTGAACCTTGGCTGTAAGTCGTGGAAGTCTGGTCATTGTCAGAAAACATGGAATAGTAACTAAGAGCAGAAGGAAGCATTCTCTAATCATATGAACAATGTAGTATATTAACAAAGTATGCTTTTCAACATTTGCTGGGATCAAATACTCATATGTATTTGGAAAGTGTACAAGTATTTGGCAGATGGAGAACTAGTACTAGTATATGCAACAAACAAAGTTTCACTAGTGGAACTGATAACAATTTATATGATGAAGGAAATTTCTCCTCTAGCTAATCTGGATTGACAGGAAAGTACATCATTCTAAAGAGGGTTCGGATGTTAGAGTGCACAATCTAACACAGTCTCACTCTGAAAACAGCACTTTCCTTGTTCCTGATACAAATGCTCCAGAGAAGCACTCTTTTCCACTCTGTATTTTGGCTGCATGCAATAATGAACATTCTCTGAATGAGACATTTATTTGTTCAGCTTGCCATAAATCAGGAAAGAGAACACCAATTAAAGCTTGATTAAATAGTTGAGGTGTACATCAAAGGAAAATTGGTTTACTGAAAAGATTATGTTCTATTCAATTGACTCATACAATTTACACATATATAGGTCTTTGGTTGGATTGGTCATGTGTGCAGTACTGAACTTTGTGCCAGCAAGAAATCATAATAGTATCTTTGAGAATTTTTAATGATATATTTTCCTCAAACCTGAGCTCTTATATATTATTTGCAATAAAATTTAGTATTTTTAGTATTTACTAAATATGCCACATGCAAATATGAGTTGCAGTCATTAACAGACTTCTTGTATGAAATAATTTTCTGAACACAATGAAGATGAGGAAGATTAATAAATGATGTTTAGGGAAATTAAAGCACCTCGGTAGGTGAAAAAATATAACAGATATTCAGTTCTCAGTTCATTTGCCTCTTCTATATTTAGAAGGTTTGAGGCTGCTTCAGTATTCAAAACCAAAAAAAAAATATCCTTACCAATGTATATAAAATTTAAATTGTGAACTATAAAAACATAATCAAAGGTTCTGTATAAAATGTTTAAAGTCTTAAAAAATAAAAAATCAAATGTAACATCTAATAATATTTTATCAATAGAATATCTTTTTTAAAAAGCCTTTTTTATCCATTCTTTCACAGTTCCAAACTTTTTTTTTTTCCTGAAAAGCATCCAGACAAGTTATTGGTGAAAGTGTTACCTACTGGATGATAAGTAGATATTGTAATTATAACTTTTATAATATTTTTTTCTGTGTAAGACTTGTACTTGTTTTGATTTGAACCAAAAATACAGGTTACTGATGTAGATTTGTTTTCTCTGAAGTTTATTTTACTAACATTTTTCAATCTAGATATTCATTGCCCATTTTGTTTGTTATACATAAGCTGAACAAGCCTCTACTAGTCTCTCTCAGTGTATGTGTTCTGCTTTCTGGCTATCCTTGGAGATTAAATTTCTGTTGAATAAAAGAATAAAATAAAATAATAATAAATAATGAATAAAAAGCCATTCTGTCTTGCAGGTCAAACAGTATAGGTCATGGATTAAAATAAACAGACAAACAAAAAGCAGTTTGTATCACCATGACAGTACAAAGCTTTTCTGCTTTCTTCATCTTCACTTGAAAACTACACTTTAGAAAAGAATAAAAATAATAAAAGTTTTGATGGATCTATGCTGAGATCTGTGTCCCTGTATTTATCTAAAGTACAGCACTACTTATCTCATTTTTCCATACATGCATCACATTGGTATTTTCTACTTATGTTTCTTGAATGCATTTTTGTACATACCTAACATATCTTACATACCTTAATTGCCCCAGGACCCCTTTGATGCCACAGGAGACTAGGAGGTGCACTTTTGGGGGTGGAGGAAACGGGCACAAGTGGAAAAAAAAAAACAAAAATAAAAACATTTAATTGCTTGAGGATTAAAAGGCTGAAAAAATTGCTCTAACGCCATCTTTGGGGAGCTGAAGGAAGGTTGGAAAATATACTGTATTTGTTTTAACTTTCATGGGATGCTCTTGTACTCTTTTAGATGTATTCTGAAAATTAGAACACTAATAAATTAACTGAACAATAAGCTGTTTCAAACAATTTATCATGCAGAAAACTAAGAGTTTGAATATTTCTTAGCAATTTATGTGACACATAAATCCACTGGGTAATCAACAGAAAGAGGGTTGTTTACCTTGCCTAGGCCCTTCCCAAAATTTACAGCATACAGCCCAAAGGTGACAGCTTAAAATAAGCTGCAAATGCTGGCCTATGGGGCTGCCAACCTCACAACTGAGGGCAACACACAATGGGTTTGGAGCCAAGAGCATGGAGCCAAGGGCGAGCACGTTTGGAGCCAAATGGGCTTCTTAACAGCAGCCTAATTCCTATTTAACACAGAGGCACCTCATTAATAGTAGAGCTTGAGCTATGACACACACGCCCACAACTCCTGCCACATCCAAACTCTTAGCTGCCTTTTTGTTTATTATTTATTTATTTTTAGTGCTACACTAACCCTTCACTGGTCCTCGGAGTCCCCAGCAGAGTGTTTTATTTGACCTTGAGAAGGGCAGCAATAGCAGCCATGTTCTGCACAGACGGGTGGGCTGCCAGGCTCACGGCGGGCCATGCAGCATAGATAGGCTTTTACTGTACAAGCTTCATCTATGGGGAAGGAGTTCAAAGCGTTTCGTAGCGTAATAATTAGTCCCTTTTACATTCCGTGAATCTGGAGAGTGATACCTCTGCTCTCTACTGCCCAACCTTCTGGGTGACTGTGCTTGCAGCGGCTGTGGCGTCCTCCCAGCGCTCCCGCTGGTGGGCCTGGTGGGGCTGCGAGGCTCCCCGTAAGTGGATTACACTGGGTGTAATTCGCTTACTCAAAGTCACGCTGCGTGGAGGATGGAAGCAGGTGATGTGCCAGTGTAGGGCAACACGGCACTGAATGCACGGATTTCTGCTTCCACCTGCGCCATCCCTGACCCGGGTACAGAGAATGCAATTTAAAAGAAAATGAGATCATTCGAGTGAATGAAATACTTTCCCCTTTTTAATTTATTATTTTTTTTACAAAAGAGAAATAGGATTATATTTTGGAGGGGCCTTTGAGAGGTGGATCACAGCCTGTTTATGTATTTCACAAGCAAACTTCTGCATTCTCTCTAGCATTTTGTTTCTCTGCCAAATTTAACCCCAAAGGATACCTCTAGGAGTGAATTAAGCATGGCTTTGAGAGAGCACACCACCTGAAACATGCATGTGACTGCTGGAGCTCCATTTCCTACATGAAAAAAAACGTGGAGCATAATCTTTTCAAGTGTTAAATTTCGGGGATGGTTTATGGAGAGGTTTTTGGCAGCGGACTGACAGCTTAAGGGGTACAGGCAGCCTGTCCATGAGCAACGTGAAACAACTGCTAAAGGGCAGGTGTTTTGCATTATCTCGTCACTGTCTGCATGACTTGGATCTTTGTTTCTAGCACTGGTCTCTCATTCAATTGTGTTCTTCTTTTCCACTATACAGCTTTCATCTAACAACAAACTTTCAAACTAACAAAATAAAGCAAACAAAAAACTCTGACTTGTCAAAAATGGCATCAAAAGAACAAGATGTAGGTACCACACAAGGTCAAGGATAATGAATCCACAGGCACCATTTGCACACCTGTGAGATGCTGAATGGCTTATTTCCTGGAAATTCCTGGAAACACCTGTTGGCTCAGCGGAGCCAACCCTTTGCAGGGTTACAGGGTACTATAGATGTATTTGCCAAGTTCTCTTTTCTGTCCTCAGTTTCGCTTCTTCAGGCTGTACTAAAGCAGCCACTCATTCTAGAGATTTTTTAATGTCATTTTTAGCTTTTTAGCACGACAAACTTTTTTTTTCCCATAGGGAGTTTTAGATCCCTAATACTGTATTATTACACATTTTAGTGTGTCTGATGTAGTCACATATAACAACCACTCCCCCCAAATAGTCCCACTCCTAGCATTTAACTTATTGTCTCATTGAGAAATAATTAAAAAATATATCCTTTCCAAATGTTGTTTTGCAGCTGTTTCTATCATAGTGGGCTGCATAAGCCCCTGTGGCCATCCTGAGAAATGCTTAGCAGCTCAATTAGCCTTGATGTACTACAGCTGCAGGCTGCTGCCTACGGAAGAACAGATCTGAGTTTCCTACCATGCTAGCGAATGGAGTTAAGTTAGCTGGGGGGGGTCAGGTACTTGAAGTGGATATGTCTTGAGTTCTTCTGTATCTGTAGAAATCATCTTGGGGAAAAAAAAAAAAAGAATAAAGTTTGACTAGAGAGTCTCAAATGAAGAGGGCATATTTTTTTTGGTCAAGTAAACCCAGTCTTTGGGGTTTCCACAGCATCCTCTTCCTAAGCAAGAGCACCTTGCAGGGTTCAAGCTGGAAGGAACCTTAGCAGGTCTTAAGTTCAGTCTCCTGACCAAAGCAGGACCAGCCAGATCAGGCTAGGCTGGATGTTACTGGCAGCCGTACCTAGCATCTCTAGACTCAGGAGCAAGGTAAGTCATGTTTCACTGTCCTAGAGAGCAGGAAGAGGAAAGGTTGAGTGTGTGTTTTCACTACTACATTAAAGACTGCTTACAAGCAACTAATCTATTAGGTTCTTTAGTACTGTTGTCAGAAAATACCATTTCTTAGCTGTAGCAGTTAAGAATCTTCCCTGTTACTGGTTTAACAGCAAAAACTTACTTGAATGTGTTTTCCTTTAAAAGTTTTGAGGCAGTGAGATTATGAGGTGATTTGAATGAATCCATCACTGGTCTTATTGCTTCTACTAGTAATAGGCAATATAGCAGCTCCTGTAGGAGATGTCTCATCGTTTAAAGAGAATGTCTGAGGGAGAGTGTGGGCACAGATTTGGCGTGTTTGCTAATACATTCCAAATGTAACCAAAGAGTGGAAATACAAGGCATAAGTCTTATATCAGTAAATAGTTAATACTCTCAAAAATGATATTTAGGAGCTTTAAGGCTCCTAAAACAACAAATAACACTTGCAAAAAGAACTTAATTATTTGAGTGAAATTAGAGTACCAATAACTTTCTTACTCAAGTACTGGAGTGATAATTTCTTTAAACTTCATTTTAAGCATTTTAAAAATGCATCTGGTTTTGATTTGAAAAACTAATTTTGTACCAAGACAATCAGTTGCATTTCTAGTTTTGCTTTTGCTGTTTTCTTTCACAATAAAAACTCTAAAAAGTTTACTGCAGATTTAAAGCACCCTCAGGGCTTGTGGTGCTTGTATTTTTCCTTCAGTA
Organism: Rhynchotus rufescens; assembly: GCA_032273925.1. NCBI lineage: Eukaryota > Metazoa > Chordata > Aves > Tinamiformes > Tinamidae > Rhynchotus > Rhynchotus rufescens. The sequence goes on along the minus strand of JAVCKT010019163.1, from coordinate 16,556 downwards.
AGTTACAGCTTGCTCTGTATAACTTCTTTTATTTTTTTTTTCCTCTTCCTCCTCTTGAGGAAGAGTTTCATTGGTTTCTTGTTGCCTTTCCCTCTGGTGAAGGCAGACTTCTTTTGAAGCTTTTCCTTGGCAGTTTATTAAGTACCTTGCCACCTAACAGTTTAAGAGAGGTGGAATAAAATTGCTAATGTTGATGTTCATGCTGGGGAGCTCAGAGGGCTGTCAACAGGTAAATAGGGGTCCTTGACAGGCATCACAAGCTATACTTTCATTTCTTTGTGTTAGGCCTTTGATATTATTAAAAGGTTGCTACGAGTTTGCTTCTAATTTCATATCGCAGAAGAGTTGGAAGGGATCTCTCATGTCACCTTTGATCTTTTTCTCTTGCATTTTAAAGTAAATATTTCAAGTAGTTTATATCAATTATCTCAACATAGTGTGTATAAGTAAGTGATTAATTAAAATGGGAAAATATTACCTTGGCATGCTAAAGATCAGAAGCAAACTGCAGTAGCTTTCTCCCTTGAGAAGTTTGTTCAAATACCAGTATGATATCTCAGCAGCTCAAATCCTTCCTGTGTTTTAAGTTCCTATTTGTTTCAGCATATTACAAAGTTAGAGCCTCCTTATAGACTTGGATTCTTTTTATTTTTATTTTTTTTAAATTTGGATGCATTTCTAAATGTAACATGGTTTTATGAGCAATAAGCTGTATGTTCTGTACTAAGCCATCTCTCATGTATGTGAGATACTAAAAGATGAAAGTGCCTTATAGGGGCCTTCATGTTTGCTGCTGTCAGCATTTTCCTCTTCTTTTAAAAACTTTTTTTTTTTTCTCCCCCTTATCTCCCCTTGGCATGTTATCGAATTAGGGGAAATAGATGTAGCTTATTGGAAAATTCACTCTGATGAATTCCCATCAGCAGTTTTCAAAACCGCTTATCATTTACTCTTCCAAGTGTTTACAAATCCTCTAAAACTGTAATTTGTTTCCCGAGTCACTGGCAGTGATCCTTGTGATGTTTCTTTTTCAAGTGCCAATATAGCTAATTTATGTGCTTTTGGAAATCTTCCCTTTTGTACCAATGATAGGGCAATTTAATTTAGTTAAACAGTTGCATGCTGAAAATTAATAGACTTTGTTTCCTATTGGCATGGTAAACTGCTGAATATTCCTGATGTACTTGACTTTTTTTACACACACACACACACACACACACACACACACACACATACAAAAAGTAACTATCTCCTTCCAAATGTGCTGAGGTTCATTTGCATGAAGGTTATAATCTGAGTTATAAAAGCAGTTGATGATTCTTACTTTTTCATTTGGAATTACTCAGTAATAGTGGTCAAAGTGCTAGTAAGGCGCAGAAGGCAGAAGTGAATAGATCAATGCAGAGACATGTATTTGCCTTTCGTCTCCTTAGGGATACAACTATTATCGTCAACAGCATAAAAGTTATTGTTTAGTCAGCCAGTAAAAGTCTGCTTACTGGCCTCAGGGAAAGTTAATTCAAAATCTGTTAAGTGAAGTGATCCATTATGGATCTCTGAGTGTTGACAATCTATGATTAGAGCTCACATGAAAAGGAAGACTTTGAATTTACTATTTGCAAGCAAAAGATGTAATTCACCAAATAATCTATTCATTAAATTTTTTTTAAATTCGACTGGTTCTTCTGGGAAGATTCATCCCCTAAACTTCAGTGTGAAGCTAGGAATATATAAACAAAGAATAGAAACCTAAATTTCAAGCTACTTAAATGGCTAGAAACTTTCTTACCTTTTTGGTAATTTATTTTTGAAGAAGAAGGTATGTTTTTATCTCTTAGAATTCCTAGATTCCTTGTGACTGCTTTTAGGTTTCATACAGGGCTGTTCTTTTCCCCTCTACTGAATGTTTAGTTATTGATGTGCCACATGGCTTTTCTTGTGGAAATAAAAACTAGAATTAAGGGAAACTACTTCTAACTATGAAGCCTTCTAGCTGTCTGGGAGTTGGTGTTGCAATTCATCTGTTCCTCAAAATGTATTTCTTTTTGTCATCTTCCTCTCTAGTCTTTTTAACTTGATCTCTAGATCACCTGAGATAAACTTGAAGTCATGCTTGTAGGAACATTTATTAACTAAAGTAATACAGTCTTCAACACATCATGTTGCTGAAGAGTGAAAAATCATCTTGGAAAATAGTAGATGAGCTATAGTTGAGAAGAGGTGATATCAGAACTCCTGTACTGGGTGAAAATTTCATAGTTATGTGAGGGTCAGCAGTTGAGATGTTTAGGAAGCTATAGAAGACAGTGGTGAAGATTGCTGGCAAAGAGACACAAGTAGTGCATGTTAAGCCACAAGCTAAAGACAGAGCTATTTAGAATATGCCCAGAGAGCACAGAATTTAGATGACATCTGAATGTATGTCCAGTTTGAAACCCCTACTCCCCTGCCTCTTGCTTGACTAGTAATATGTCACAAAATATTTATGGCTTGTTTGTACAACTAGATGTTGTACTGCCTTAGTTTGATCTCTAATTGTGAGATGCTTAGAAGTAGAGGGAGGACAAACAATTTAAAAAAAAAAAAACAAAAACTTTTGTCTTTTTTTAATTATTATTATGGAACCTTAATACTAATCTTGTTCTTTGACTTGAGATCTGTTCAGCAAAGTACGTTACATGGACCTTGACCTTCAAAAACAGGTCTTTGAAATCTCTGAAAATCTTCACTTAACCTCCCCCATCTAATGTTAGTTTATAGCTATCTTACTGTGTTTATATACAGGTCTCTGTTAAATTGTAATCTGAAAAGATGTGTTGCAGATTAGTGTCAAAATTGGTTCCCAATGACAACTAGTCACATGTAGTTTGCAGCAAGCACAGAAACCGTAGATGAATTTTCAGCAAGCTACCCTGAGGAACAAGGATATTGGATTTACTGTTAGGTCAGGGAACATTGGCTTATACTATCAGCAATACATTTCCTATCCGACCCTGGCATAACAATGCAGTGTTGAGGCCTTAAATGTGTTGTCCAAAGCTATATTCAGTGAAACTTTTTTTTCCACTGTCCTGAGATGACATTAAAATGACATTTCCAGAATATCTGGAGGTTAGTTATAGCTAAAATTCTGCATTTGTTAGAACCTTTAACTATAAAAATAAATACTTAACAGAGTGCTGAAGATATCAGAAATATTGACAATGGCAGAGCTGCATTCCTGGCATATTTCTAAATATTCTGTGCCTAACATAGCTGTACTCCTACAACCTTGCTTCTGGCCTGCGCACCTCAAAGGGGAAAAGTTTGCTTCCTTTCACGAGAGTTTTGCAAACACAATTGTGAGGATTTGTTGGGAAAGGCCACAGTAAGAAATAAGCTTTGGGTCCTCCTTGGAGGAAGCTGCTGGCTGTGGCTACGTGTAGGGAGGTGCCTGGTGTCGGGGATGCCTTCAGGTTATGATGCCAGTGATGAGGCAGGAGAGTTGCCCTTTGCCTCAAGAACATGGTGCAAGTGAAGGAGTTCCATGTTTATCCTCATAAATGTCCTTTTTGCTGTCCCTGGCAGGAGGCCTTGAAGCCAGGCTGCCCCCAATGGTTCAGGATCTCTGGCCTGTGGGGTCTGCCTCCGACTAGTTGTGCTTCAGGACATCCTGGGACGGAGGGACTGGAGCCTCCTGGGCAGCAGTTGCACGATGCTGTCAAGTAAGGGTGAGAGCAGCCCTGTGCTGACCAGCTGTAGCATGGGGATGTGCTGGCTGGCATAAGCCTCATCCCCAGGCTCGTGGCCTGGAGAGAGGCTGGCTGCATGTGCTGGAAGGACTCTGGGAACAGCCTGTGCGGGGCCGGTGGGGAAACATGGAGTCAGCCTAGCACCAGAACAAGGAGATAGAGACTAAGCTGCTTTTTTCTCTAATTTGTTTTTGCTCTCCTCACTGTGTAACAAACCTTGGTTGCGTCACTGAGGTTTTCCTGTGTTGGACTGTGTGTATGTGGTACATAATATACATGCATATATCATTTTTAAGCACTGCAGCATGTGTCACAATCTTGTTATGAGACTCCTTTTTGTGGATTTTTTTTCTGTTCTTTCCAAAATTATTGCAAAAGGAGCTGGCATAAACTTATGGTAGGAAACTTTCTTTGCAGTGTGCCTTCCCTGGAAAGAAAATTCTGACTTACATGGGCTGGAGAGAAAGTATAAATTTCAAAGTCTGCCTTGAAAATCCAAGTTAGATTCTGTTGGAAAAGCTATTTCTCAGCAGTGCAAGCCTAGAGAGACTATAGACAATAGTGATGTTTGACTTGCGTTAATCTATGAAAAGAATAAAAAATGCCCAAGTATGTGAAAAAATTTTTTACGTAAAATATGGGGAACTATATATAGCTCACTGTTAACTGTACCTGCTGCACTGGATAAAATGCAGGGCACTTGCTGCCTTGCTCTTTAGTGTAAATACCTGCCTATCAGTATTGGGTAGTACCTTTGAGCCTTATGAATGTAACTTTTGCTTCTTAGCTTAGCTCTGTCATAATATGCCAAGATGTTGAATGACCTACTTTTCCTGCCAAATAGGTTTTCATAAAAGCTATCTATTTCTCTTGTTTTGGGAAGCTATCATTCACTTGTTCTGACAACACTATTTCATACAGATCTATATATATGCTGTTTTTAAAGTCTAATCTTGATCATACTCAGTTTTCAGTGCTGAATTCTTCAGAGAGCAGAATTCTGAGCAGGGAGCTGATTGGAAAGAGGGGAAAGAATGGAGAAAGAAATAATGGGAAGAATGAAGGAAATCTCAAATATGCTTCTCAGTTACTTCTGTGCTTGCTTCTTGCATGCATTTCCACTGTTAGCATATTGAATTTCCAGTGTTAACAAAGGGACAATTTTCTGTCTTACATGTGGCTTAATTGCTCTCCTACAGCACTGAAAACATCCTAATTTCCGGCCTCCCTACAATGACTTTGATCATTTATTCAATCTGGATTGCAAACATATAAGATATCTTATCATTCAACCTGCTAACGTTAAAAGGAGTCTTGATGGAAGCAGCACTGTTCACAACCTCTACTTTTAGCTGCTGTATTTAGTTATCTTTAGTGGGGCACCCAGAGCATTCACAAGCAGCATATCAACAGCTTAGAAGGATAAAGCATTTATTTGCCAGTGAAGGCACACGTACACAAAAGACAGAGCTTAATGAGCTGTTAGGCTAAGCATTTGTATCCCCGATAAGGTATCCAAAGAGGCTTTGCTGGCTTGCATATCAGGAGGAGGACTGAGCTGCGCATCTTCACTGCTCCCAAGTTGCTTTCCCCTCTCTAGCTCTGATGCTGACAGCCTGACCACGTGATTTCCAGACAGCTTCTGTGCTGTTTGTTGTTTATTGAGGATTTTAAACCATTCCATGTTTATGTCTTGCCTTCTGAATCCTTCAGCTGCTAATGATTCCCGACATGCAGGTTTAACTCTCGGTAGTTAAACCTTATCTTTCTACAGACTTTCTCACAACTATTTTTCTAACCATTTGATTGCGTGGACATTTAAACACACAGAAAATATTTCTGGTAACAACTCCCTTTATTATTACTAAAACGGGGAGATGAGGGAGGAGGGGGAGGAAGAAGGTTTAAAAAACAAACTAAATAAAACACCTTCCCCTCTCCACCTCTCCCTTGCCCCGCTTCTCCTCACTTCTCCATTCAAAGACTAGCGCAAGAGCGAGACGTTTGCATCTGTCTTCATTCATGGAGCTTCATTCAATTGCTCTTCTATATTTGGCTGAAGAGCTAAAGAATGTAGTGATGTTAAGTGAGGAAAAAGTGTCAGTGTGTGTGGAAGAGAATGGCTGAAAGTCATTTCAGAATAGGCTTTTTAAAATGTATGTGACCTTATGCTGCTGCTAGAGAAGCAAGCAATGTGGGTACATATGGTATTGTGTGCAATAAACCTTCAGGACATCAGAATGGAAATAAGTATGAAACTTGCAATAAAATATTCAAGTTGCTAATGATACGTTCTGTATACATGCTTCTACTTGATGGAAAAAAGAATACAGCCTTCTATTCTTAGCTAAATAAATAAATGATTCAAATTGAATTTGGAAAAAAATCCTTCAAAGGATCTTCTGCACTCATCAATAATGTTAATGAATTTGCAGGGAGGAGAAATTCTGTTTTTCTTGTGCCTGAGATTCAAAGGTGTTAGATAAAAAGGTGTTAGGAACAGTCAGGCAACTACATGTGAGCTAACATAACCAAGAGTAGAAGTCTGTTAGGATAAAACTGTAATTGTATGTTCTTAAAGGATATTTATAACTAGTGGATCACTTTCTGTGTTATCAAGTAGTTAAATTCCTAGCATAAGTGATATACAGCTGAAAAGAGAAATTGGGTAGGTACCTAATAATTATCTCAGTTGATACTTTTTGTGTCAAGTTGAATGCGGGAATAAGTTTTGGCTTGCTTGCCAGTGTTAACTGCTTTTTCTCCAAATCTGTTTTTCTGTTCCTTAAGTAAAGGAATACTAGTTTAGAAGAAAGAATCCCTTAAAATTTAAAGAGTTATATTGTTAGAAACACTATTTATGGAGGTTTTGTCTTTCCCCTCAGCATCATCACAATCTTTTTTTTTTTTTTTTTTTTCCCCCCCCCCCCCCTCTCTCCTTGCAGTGATAACACTGAAGATGTTAAGCATTTGTAGCTGGTTTCATAGCAAGCTGAGAGTGTTCATTAGAAGGTCATTGTCTTTCTAGAGCAAGATATCTTTCTGTAAGTGAATAGTTTCCTTTTACTCAGACTTTGTTTGTTTCTCCCTCTCTTCCTTCAAAGTGGCTTTTTATCTTAGGTATAGTCTTCAATCTAAACTTCTAGTTGCAAAAGATGAGAATGTATTATTACAGTGAGATACTATTGTAAATGAAGTAAAAATGTATGCTAGTTTCTCAATCTTTATTTTACTTTCCCCTCCCTCCCCACCTTGGTGTTCTTCCTAATCCATGTGCACAATGTGCTTATTTACATCTGCTACAGTGTGTATGAAACTCATGTTTTGGGGGTTTTTCTTCCACTTGGATGGCATTTCTCCTGTTCCCTGCAAACCTTTCTTTCCCAAGGTCACCAGGAGTTTATTCACTTTGACAGCAGACAGAGTATTGTTTCTGAAGCGGCTGAGCCAATAATGGTCCCTGTCCATGGGGATTCCTGCCCTAGCTCCCCTAGGCCTTCTCCCCTCCCAGCCTTTCGCTGCACCCTGGCTGCCCCTCCAACCATCCACTACGTCCGTGGGCAGAGGACGATGCTGGGCCTGGCGGTTGCGGCTGTTTTGTGCTTGCAGGCCGTTACCCCTTGCTTGACAATGGGTAATGGCTGAATTCTTCCTGCATTTACTTTTGTGAGGATACAAATTCGGGTCTCTGTTTGGCTCCACCAGCCTCTCTGTCCCTACGAAACTCACAGGGAAGCTGATTCTCTCTTGAGGTCTTTACTGGTCTGTGAAGTCTGCCTGGTTGAAATAGGCCAGCGAGTCAAAAGTTTACTAGCGCTGTGTTGAGTTGGAGGAATGAGTTGAAGCGGCAATAGGCCGCTTGAGGAGCGTGGGAAGAAAAAAAAAAAAAAAAAGTACATTTTTTCATTATCCGCACTTGTCCAGTGATGTTGAATAAGCAACAAAACTTCTGACATCTATAAAGGTTTAATACAAGATGCTATTTTCCTAAATGTCTTCACATTTACTGCCAGACATGTATAAGGTTCAATAGCTCTTATAATTCAGTTTTGACAAATTGATATCTTGCTTATTATTGAAGTGTTTTTATCACATTCTGGTTAGTAAAAACCTCTTTTGTTACCGTTTCATCACACTTGCTTCCTAAACTATCACTTCATCATGTACAATGATTGGCTCTATTTTAGTACCTTTTAAAATGAGTGCTAAACGCAAGCCATAGATCTTGCTGGCTCATATAAAATATGAATATATTGTTCAGTATTGTAGAACATGATTGAACCTGTCTGTGATAATTCTTGATGTATACAAAGCCACTTCAGTGGTTGTCATTTTTGTGGTGTCTTAAATGAAAAAATCCTTATCTGTGCAGATAGCTTTTTCTGTGTGCCTGTTAGAGATCTGACTCTAATTTCCTTTTGGAGTATATATTCTACATGTTACAAATAAAAAGACAGCTCTTAAGAATTGTATTTTAAGGAATCTTAGTATAGTCAAAGTATCAATTGTAACAAAGCTTTCTTAGGCTATATCTTTTATTAATAGCTCTGCACACTTATAAGCATTTGATCAAATCATAAATTCAGATCTTGGTTTAGAATTATGTTTCCTCTTTATCTTTTGGAAAACAACGCCTTAGTGTGCAAGGTGAACTTGAGGTAGCCTCTCACATCTTTCATAATTGGACAGGTATCTGTATATGATGAATGAGTTCTTGTGCTGATTAAACCAACAGAAAGCAGGAACAAATAAATCTGTTCATTTAACTTGCTTATTCAGATTACAGATAGCGTGTGGTGCAAGAATGTTAAATTGTCAGAAAACTCTGACAAAAGAATTGTCAGAAACTAAAAGTTGCTGCAGATGTAGATGTCTACTCAGTTTTTCATTCTCTGACTGAATGTCCTCAGGAATTCTGGCTTCAGTTGGAATACAAGCTATAAGAATTGACATGATGTGTGTCTACTAGGGCTTTGATTTCTTTTAAATATGAAATGAATTTATTCAGCTAAATGTTCTAATGTTTGAAGGGAGATTGTAGCTTTCTTTAAATGTGTTATAGATGCTCTTTCTAAAGTAATCTTCACCTTGTATCCTAGGTCTTTGCAAGTTATACTTTATCCTTTTCAATTTTCATAAATGTGTATTTAAACCTCAGTTCAACTTTAGTCAGAGATACTGATGTAGTATCTTCTGAGTGTTTTTCTGGCTAGTAGCTCCTTTAGCCAACTGTGTCATATTTTTCCTGTCCAGGAATTCTGCCTTGCCTGGACTGTTGTGTGACCAAACTGTGCAATCTTGTATGTTGGTTCTTTAATTCTCTTAGAGTGAAGTGCAACAGACCCAAATAATCAGAAAATAGGTAGTTCACTTTAAATATGCTCTTTATTTATATCAGTGTTTAGGAATGCCTCCAGAGGAGTAACAAAGAAAATAGAGCTTAAAATAATGCTTAGAAACAGATACCAGATTTTGTGAAAACAATAAATAAAAATATCTTTATAAGCATTTATTTTTCTATGTAATATTTGTGATTCTAGAGGAAGTTCCCGGGGAAAACAAAATATACAGAAGCATGTTGTTTCTAGTTGTATGAATGTTCAATCAGAAAACATTTATAAAAAGTTTCTAAACATTAGAAAGACTCTTTAGACAAAGGAGTCTCTTCCTAATCCTTTGTCAATAGGAGAAAGGAGCGAAGTGATAAAGCTTGACCAACTTTGCAGACCTCATTAAGATGTAGGAAAATATATTCAAGCTCTTTACATATTCACAGAAATATTCTGAACTGGTAATTAGGTGTACAGCTGTCCGACTGAAGGAGAGGAATTGCTACTCATACTTTCCAAAGATGGTTTATCTAATTGTCTGCTTATCATGTCTGCTACAAGATTATTCTCTGTAAAACAAATATTTAGTTTTGATGTCTATTCATGATGAAACCTGTTTACTTTGTGGTTCAATGTGGTAATCTATAAAGACATAAGGTTACATAAGCAAGCTCATGGTATTTGAAAGCATTTGACAGTATAGTAGACTAATAGCACTAGAAAGTTTTTAAAAAACTTGATTACAATTAGTACATAATCATTATCTTCAATTTTCTTGTTGTGCTTGAAGTTAATGCGTAAAACACCTGTCAGAAATCTGTTGAGAAACAAGATTGTATCTCTTTAATGAACATCTGAAGTACTATGAAATCAAAGTGTTTGAGTACAGTATCATAGAATCAGAGAATTCATTCCTTCTCCTCTGAGAAGGAGACTCTACAACCTCTTTGGGCAACCTATTCCAGTGCTCTGTCACCCTCACTGTCAAGATTTTCCTTAAGTTCATGTGGAACTTCCGGTGCTTCAGTTTGTGGCCGTTTCCTCTAGTTCTCTCAGTGGCCACCAGTGAAAAGAGGCCACCCCATCCTCCTCACTCTCTCCCTTGAGGTATTTATAGACACTTATCCTTGATATTAAACATGATACACACAACCACAAGTTGTCAACAGTCCTATCTCAGAGATCGAGTTAGAAGTTCACTTTGTAGTGCCATAAATGTAGAAGTAAAGTACCTATTTATGCTGGTATCAGAACAAATGGAAAACTGTGATGGAGTGATGGAGAATGCAAAATTCTATAGGGAGTCTGGCAGAGCTGGAAGCAGAGAGGTTTGTTTTTGTATATTTTATTAATTATTCAGTGTGATGGAATGTCCGATATGAATAGTTTGCTGGACCACCATTCTGAAGAAATGAAATATGGATATAGACTTGAGATAAAAAGATGATATTCTTAGAAAGGTCAGGATGAATGAATTACATCGCCTACTTGACACTGATTTGCAGCATTTCTCAATGCTACGTGATACTGGCACCTACAGTAGCAGATCCTTTCTTGTCACTAAGTCCTTTGACTACAGAATTATGTTTATGCGGTATTGAGATGTCTGGTTTATTGATGTTGGATTCTTTAGCTGAGCTTCTTTCTCAGCTGCCCCTTTTGATTCAGCAATGCAAGGTACTAATCAGACATAGCACCTGATTTTTTTTTTTTTAATGCTTACCTAATCCTGAGAATATGTCTATTACAGAAGAAAACAGGCAAATTTTGCTCAGTCTCGTCTTCACTGCAGGTCATCTAAGTGTTTCCAGTAGAAGAAAATTAAGCTTCATTATGACTACTGTACTACATCTTTGAAACAGCGGTTCTGTTGAGTTTATTGGGCCTGTCTGTTCATTTCAAAGTTGCTGACAGCTAGTTATCCTCCCAGATTCCTCAGGAACTGCCACCTTTTCTGTGTGCTGTGAAGGTGTCAAGTAGTATGTTCTCTTCAATTCTACATATTTCCATACTCCTTCCCTATCCCTGCTTAAGTTTTGTTACTGAATACAACTTGGTCCATCTGATGTAGCTTTAAATGAGTGAAAAGTTTCTTGGAACATCTAGATCCCATCTACATCTAGAACTTGACTTTTGTTGTCCTTCAGATAGAGTATCAGTCTATCAGAGGAAAACACAGACCCTTCTGCAGATTGGAGTCTGTCTTTAAATTGGTGATCAAAATCCAGCCATCTTGGACATTGTGGGAATGATACTTTTCCACAAACCAACAGAATCTTAGTAATAAAGGAACTGAATGTGGCTCAGGAGCTCATCCAGGCTAAGATTTCCTGCTCTTCTTATATTAGCTGTATGCCTCAAATCTTGCCTATACTATTAACAAAATCCAGATCAGCAAAGGAGAAAGGAGAAACAAATTTCTGTTGTTTATATTTGGAATGAACAAATACAGTGACAAGCACTGGCAGACATATAATAGCTTCTGATAGGTGATAATGTGATCTGTATGATTTTTAGTCTTTGAGAGGTAAATCAGCCATTGAATAATCTTTCTTGTGTAAGTATTATGTCATTAAGACTTTTAGGATGTACTTGCTAACAAACATGCCTGGAGATGTGGAACTTCTTGCTGGGGATTATCAGTAGCTGCTTCCCAGACCTTTCCTCTGAAATAGTTGCAGCCATCCATCAGTCCACAACCAAGAGCACTGGACAGCTTTGCAAGTGGTGAGGCAAAAAGCTTGCAGCCTCTGTGCTGAGTGGGAGAAATAGCAGCCCAGGAAATATGTATAATATGCAAATAAATTAGCTATGCCTCTGGCAAGCAAGTGCTTCTGAGAAGATACATTATGAGCATTGTTGCTTATTCAGGATAATATTTTGCTATTATTGTTTTAAATTCTTATTACACTTAGTTTTCTTGCCTTTGTTTTTTGGGGGGGAATCTCTTATTTAAATCAAACCATTAAATCCATTAAATCAAACCATCAAACCTAAAAGTCTATGACAGAAACCCATTTTTGTTCTGTTTTTATGATTGGTTATCCCTGCTTTGATTTGCCATTTTATGATGATTCTTTTATGAAGAAATAGGAAAAACAAAAACAACCCAAAGATTTTTGGATTGAAAGTTGGTTCATCTTCTTTGAGACTATTATGTGGCATGTATGACCTATTACAAATAGGGAGCAGCCAGAAATAATAAAAGTTTCTACCTAAGGGAGTAACTCGGGAGTCAATCTAGATATAAACTGTTCTCAGTTTCTGGTATATGGAGATAGATTTGCAAGGAGAAGAAACTGATATGGTCCTCCTGAGATCTAAACTGCGTAACTCACATCTGACATTCATCATTACTTTGTTATTTCTTGATCAATCAGTACTTTTCCTTTATTTCCTTCTTGTGCTTCATCATAAGAGTAGCAGGTAATGTGTGTATAAAATCCATTTTTTCCTAGTGTTTTGTTTAAAGCAATTATATGCATTAAAAATAGACCTTCTCTGCATTTAAGTGATATTGTTATAGTTGGTTCTATTTGTAGCTCAGTAATAACTTGAACAAATCTTTTTATTGTTTTCCTTTAGTGACTTGATATCCTTATCTGTTTACTTTGGTGGCATTGAAGATTTGATGGACTAGAAGAATTTCCTTCCTTGCTTGCAGTTCACTTTTAAAAATGTCAGAATTATCAGAGTTTTTTTTCTCTTTCGCAAATCCTTTACTTAACTGACACAGCAGAGGCATTGATTTTATAAAGGTTCTTTCATAGAACTGTACCAGACATTCATCTTTAAGTATATAGTGGTAACTAAAGATGTCATAAGCAAACAAAGCAGAGTTTTTAAGAGGTGGCTGAAAATCCTCCGGCCTTTCAAACTGCTTATATTTCATTTCCAGGACTACTTTGATATCAATTTCACAGTTGTCACAGATGCTTCCAAGCCAAACAATCCTAAAATCATCATCTCATCTCAAATGCCAGTAGGAGAAACAGTATTTTGTTAGTTTAAGAACAAATCCATACTGACTTTCTGCATAATGATGCCCAGCAACGCATGAGGACTGTGTGAGAACAGGAACCATGAAGGCCAGCCTTTACTCTGTGATTATGATTGACACTAGCTCTTTCACCTGATGAACCAAGAGTTTGTAATGAATAACACTATGACCTTCTAGCTTCTTACAAGATGTAGGTTTTTTTGTTTGTTTTTATTATGTTTTTTTGAATGCTTTATACATATATTCATTGTTATGCAGTAGAATGTGGAGCTCATTCTGGGCTGTCTTTGCCAATAATAGATGCTGAAGAGTCAGGTTAAAGTAGGTCGTTTCTTTCCCATTAATTAAGTAATGAGTAAGAGACAATGAAATAAACCAATAAGATAAACCTTTTGATGATTAGTCCTTCTTGTTATCCATCTGAAATGTTCCTTCCACTGTATTTATAAAAGGAAGGGGGGAAAAAAAAACACAGAACATTTTTCTTTTCGGGGAAGAAAAAAAAAGACATAGTGAAAGAGTGATGAATTGTACAATTCTGTGTTATACTTCTAAGATTTTTGAGATGGGGAAAGTTTAGGAAACCTGACTGTAGGATAGCAGGCATTGAATTGAAAATGGGTCTGCATAACACTGTAACCTGGAATTATTTATTTATTTTTGCTAGATATGGAATGCACCTGTTCTTCTTATGCAACTTTCATCGAGATCTTTTAAAATAGTTGCATAATTTTAGAAGTTGATTTTCCTAGGCAAAAATCTTAGCCTCAAAAACTGATAGCTTACAGAAAGCTGTTAAAGAAGAGGTTTTATATACACTGTATGGGCTGTGGCTTGTTGGTATTGACATCTCATGAGAACTTGCACCAATGTAGACACTTATTCTGAAGGATTTCTTTTTTGCTGATGTGACTGCAGAGTCAATCTATTCCATGTTGACTGAGATACCCAAAGGGCATCTTCTGATTGGGAAGATGTCCAAACCTGCTTGAGACTTCTTAGTTATTGTGAGAAATAGTAGGGAGAAGAAAGGGAGGTGCCTTTAGTGCCTTGCAGAATCCTGTCTGCAGCTCATTGTATTTCATAGCTACTGGGAACATAAGCAGAGGGTTGGAAAAACAGGCAGGCATAGTTTTTTCTATTGTTAATATTCTTAGCATAGAGTGGAGTATGTTTATAAAGGACTTCTGTGTGCTAACAGTTGCATTGGATGATCTGTTGCAGTCCATTTTGTTTAAGGTCATTCAGTTTTCAAACAGATTGGAGAAAATTGGTTGATTTTATGTGAAATTGCTCTGAGTGTTTATCAGATATATACATATATATATATATATAATATAATATATGAGCACATCTGTGTGTAAGACTTAAAATGTATTTATTATTTCATCCGTATGAAATCCAGGCAACCATTATAAATGTCATATCATAACAGCAGTTTTAGTGTAGCAAAATCTTGGATTTCTTCTATGGTTTTTAGAACTGTCATGTCAAGTTATATTAATTATACTTATGCAATACTAACCTAATACTATTTAGTGTATAAAATTTCAGATAAGAGCAAAGTATACCTCCCAAATGCTTTTTACTCATTTAAAACATTAATGGGCTTCCTTTTCACACTGTATCTGTCAACCTGTCATGCTCCAAAACTGCATTCCTTGTAAAATTTACTGTGTACCATATTGCTGATGAAAGGTTTATTGCCTGATGAAACTAATTGCTATGGATGATGCAATGCTATACTACTCTTTGAGAAATCAAGCAATTTTACATGACTATAAAATCATCCTTTTACTATATAATTAAAATAATAGTGTCTTTGCCTTGATTCCTTTTATGGTTTGATTGATGCATACACATGCATGCATAAAATAGTTAATATGTATAAAAATAAAACTGCCTATGCAAGCCTTGGTCACTCAGAAATGATATATGACAAGTGTAAAATCACATAGTCTAGTGATTTAGAGAAAGACAATGAAGCAGGAGAAAGAGGATTTATAGAGCTCATCCTTTGCTGTCTATTTTTCTGGATATGAGGGAACTTAAAATCTTTCTTTTCCTTCCCCTCTCATGAAAATACAAATAAAAAAACAGCCATTTTGTTTGTGACTGCCTGAGGACTGAAATTACGCATTGGGGGACAATTTGTAAACACCAAGATTTGTTGTAAGGAAGTGCACTAAGATTTGTATGTAGGGGAATGTGTTATTGAAAAATGTGCACATATGTCTATATGTACACATAAAAGTATATTTATAATGTATATACATATCGGTTTGGCATGCTAAGATGCACTGGTATATTACCTCAGAATAATTAATTAAGCGCAACTGAACTTCAATCAAAATGTTTTTCCTTGCTGGAGATGGTTCGACTGTCTCTATAGCAGAATTTACATTGGTGGTAGCTTTGCCTTTTCCATTGGACAGCAATAGGACTCTGAATCTTGCTTAAGAGCAGGTAGGAGGTAGTAATAGTAACCTTCCCATTTTATTAGTTTCCCAGTAATTTACAGGATAGGTGTTCATAGCCTTGGACTGACGCTTTGCTGCAATAATCTGCTTTCCGTCAATATGTGTGTCTTACACTTTTGTTTCCCCATCCTATTGCTGTCCCTATTTTCTGTCTACTTAAGCAGGTTCACTGTTTATGCTGTTTTGCTATAAGTTTGCTTTTTAGTTTCTTTGCCTTTTTTGCTTGTTTGTTCATTGTTTGTTTTCCCCTCCCCCTTTAGTTTCCTTTCCAGGCAG
>JAVCKT010019161.1:0-21882 GCA_032273925.1 Rhynchotus rufescens | reverse complement strand
TTCCTTCCATGTAGAAATTCTTCCTAATGTCTAACCTGAACATCCCCTGGAGCAACTTGAGGTCATTTCCTCCTGTCCACAGTTATTTTGGAGATGAAATCGACTCCTGCCTCACTGCAGCCTTCTCTCAGGTACTTGTGGAGAGCAATAAGGTCTCCCCTGAGCCTCCTCTTCTCCATAGTAAACAACCCCAGCTCCCTCAGCTGCTTCTCACAAGGTCTGTGCTCCATCCCCTTCACCAGCTTCCTTGCTCATCTTTGGATGCACTCCAGCACCTCAATGTCCTTCTCACTGTGAGGGGCCCAAAACTGAACACAGTTTTGGAGGTGCAGCCTCATCAGCACTGAGTACAGGGGAGCAATCACTTAACTTGGTCCTGCTGGCTACACTGTTCCTAATGTGATGTTCCTATGAATTATATTTCATTTGCACATTCAGAGGCCGGTGGAGGTCTAAAGCTGTAACTTCCAGGATCTCCAAAGAAAATTTTGTTGATTTAAGCTGAAATGTTGGTCTGCCATGTGTATTTGCAGGGAGTTCAAGTGAATCTTGTTATACCAAAATTACAGTTCCATAGAAAATGGAGCTTACCATAGCTGTCTTCTGTCCCTCCTTATTGAAGGGCAATACTTCTCATGAGTTTCTACTGTTAAACTTGAACAAGATACCAAGTATAATGGAAAATGTGCCTGCTACTAAGGCACAGGAATAGTGTGGTGGTCTGCTTGAATGCCCTTTAGGAATTGTGTTTGGCACTGAGAGACATTTTGGTGTATCATTCACGTTGCAAAATCCATTTGGGTTCTCTGTTGTCTCTGTTTTTCTTTAACTTTCCCTATAGAATGAGATACAAATAAGCAAGATATGGAGCTCCCATTAAACATGATTCTCTTTTATTTCTCTGGAACTCCCACTACAAATAGGTGGACACTGCCTTTTTTGAGTTATAGTGAGTTGATAACTAAATAAAAGATCATCTGGCAGGAAACTTTGATGGCTTGTCAAGGCTAGCCAGCTTTCACTGGTGTGGGGAAAAAATGAGACATTCATTCCAGCATCTTTTTCCTTGTGTAGAAAACATCTGTGCAGGGTAGTGTAGCTGTTAGCAGTTACCTTTGCATGAGTAGATGCGGAGAAAATGCTTTCCCTCTGATGACAGTTTTGGAGCTATCCCTCTAAAAGGCTGAGAATGGACCTTCATCTTATTCTTGATCTTACTCAATTGAAAGCAGGATAAAGAATGCATTCCTAAATCAGCTTTGTCAAGAAAATGAAGTGATAATTGAAATGAATTGTGAGAAGAGAAAACAAACTTCTGTGTACATCATGAGCAAAGCAGAAAGGTCCTGGGGAAAGTGAACATGGCAGAAAATCCCTGCTCTCAGTTTTTTCCAGTCAGCACTGTGGAACAAGGTCACCTTTGAGTTGACAACATCTGCCTTTTGGCTCTCCAAAACTATGTCTATTCGGAAGGCTTCAAGCTGAAGGCCTGGCATTTCATACCTTCATTCTTTTCAGTATCACAGGAATACTGAATTATTTTCTTTATTAAATACAAATAGATAAGCTATTTCCCCAGTGAAAAACATGTCATTATGATCCTTATTCTTTCCTGAAATTCAACGTAAAAAGCTGACTTGAGTTGCTTCTGATGACCTTGTATTTTCTGTTTACTCCAAGCCTATTGCAAGACCGGGATGAATGGCTTTCAGCAGCAGTACAGCAGTTGGGCTGAATTTCATTTCACCTGGTACTTAACAGAGTTGGTTATTACTCCGAGAGTAAAAAGATCTCCTCATTGTGGATCAAGAACCAACTCGTTCAAACTCCATGCAAACCTGAAACAAAAAATGTGGTCCCTCTCTGAAAGGATTTGATATGGAACTATGTGTCCTACTAATCTGCTGTATTAAGCTTTGCAAGAGGCCATAGGGGACAGTGAACTGGTTCCCCTCAGATGGTTCCCAAATAATGGGTAATACCTTGAAAGGGAGGATGACTTCAGTTCTGCCAAGCTGCTGCATCACTCTGTAAAGTCATGTGTTGGCAGTCTGTCTTGAGGGTCACTGTTTTATTGCTGTTTCAGAACACAGATGATCAAAGTGTGGCCACCACTTCCGCAGCACTGCTGCAATGCATAGGAGACACTCTTACAGACTATTGCTAAAATCTCCTTTTTTGTACTGAGAAAGAAGTATGTACAAGAAGGCATAGGATGCTGTTGCTTTTAGCAATTAGTTATCTAAACTGTCCAGGTGGAAAACTGGCTTGAGACTTCCTGGCCATTTTTCCAGATTGTGGTAGCCTGCAGATAAAGACAGGGGTTGGGAGATTTTAGATCCTGTCACTATTCCAGTGCCTGTGTGGTGTTATTCAAGTGGCTTTACTTCTTGGTGAGAAGACAGATAAAGTGGAAGAATCCATAAGAGAATGAAATATCTCATAAAAGAGTAATCATGGTAGCTATCTGTGTTAGGGAATATGGACATAGTACTAAATATACCAGGAGAGCACAAAAGAGGAAGTGTAACATGTTTATGCAGTGGATTCCAGTGCATTTTTTTTTCATACAAAAATACATATTTGTATGGCTTCTATAATAACTCCTGAACTATTTGCATAATAAGATTTTATGAAAATTAGTTATTAAAAATAATGTTCTGAATTGATAAAAATTAAAATTATAACTATTAACTTCAGATAACTTTTGTGGCAAAAGTAAAATCTCATTAGGTTAGAGAGTAAATGAGAGGAACAATGTAAAGAAAGGAAATAGCTCTGGGAAAAACAAAATGGGGAGACAAAGGAATTGGACTAGAAGACATTCATTATGAAGAGTGGATGAGGTACTTTACATTTAGGTCAGTCTATTTTAATTTAAAGCTTCTGTCAAAATTCAAACAGCTTTCACCCACTTTAAAGGCATTCTGAAGTTTTTTGTTGTGAGCTAGAAAAAAACATTTTTAGTTATAGGCATATGCTTATAAAAGCATATGTGGAAAACATACAGATACTTAGAAAAACAGACTGTCCCTTACTCCAATTCTGTTGTGTAATTCAGTATATAACAACCTTGGTTGTTGTCAAGTGAAACTCTCTATCATCTGCAGAACAATTTCAGTATAAATGGTATTCGTACAAGCTTCTGCTATAGTAAAATATTCCACCTCTATTCCTTAGGTTTAGCTCTTGATGTGAAAATACATCAGTTCTCATTCGTTGCTGTCTATCAACAAGTGTGTCAATCAAGCAGGTGATGAACATAGGCATGGCAGGGGTTATATTTGAGATCATCAACTCATTCCATGTTGGCTACTAAACAGATGGTTTCTCTTGGTCCCTAGAAACATTATCCAGATTTGAACCACTGATGTGAATGTGAAAAAGTCTGTTTATATTCACCAGTGTCCTCAGTCTAGATAGTTTCCTGTCTATTAAAATTTTAAAGGTGCGGATTTTATTCTGCA
This sequence comes from Rhynchotus rufescens, assembly GCA_032273925.1. Lineage (NCBI taxonomy): Eukaryota > Metazoa > Chordata > Aves > Tinamiformes > Tinamidae > Rhynchotus > Rhynchotus rufescens. The sequence goes on along the minus strand of JAVCKT010019161.1, from coordinate 18,415 downwards.
TGAAAAAAGCATATGAAAAATCACTGTACTGGATTAATAAGTAATTAATGGAAATTCCTTCAATTAAAACTGAACACATAAGCCTGCAGCTTTGCATATGCATTTCATTCTTTAAACCAAAGTAGGTACCAGTATAACTTGAAACAGAATTGTGATGTAAAATTTGCCAGCATATATTTGTCTGATCAATTTTGAAGCAGATTTGCTTTCTGTGGTTTTTCTCTCTTGGTGATTCCTTTTAAGCTTTTTTAGGTTATGTTTTCTACTGGACTTTCTTAAAAAGAAATGGTTGACGAACTTCTCAGCCATTTGACCAATAAGAAACTAGCATTACATTCAGGATAAAAATGTACACCTAAATTATTTCTGGTAATGCAAATAAAATATCGAAGTCATCTCATGGATTTCTCAGTGAATGAGAAATGACCTCCTCTGGTTTCTGTGATACATCTACCAGGCAGTGACAGATACAAGTTGCAAACCAAGGTCCCCATTTTTTTATCTCCTGATTTTTTTTCTTTCCTTCTGCCCTGGGGATGCAGTACTCCTGAATATTATTCCTGCTGCTTGCTTTTCTGTAGTTTTTTCAAGCAAAAGGCAGGATCAACATCCATGGATGATGGGTAGTGTTTTGTTTTGCAGGATTTAAGTGAATTACTGGGGGTACCCAGGCCAGTCAATCAAAAAGAACATTGGACTTCATACGTAGTTCTTTACTACTCTTTGTTTAATATAGTGATACCATTAGTACAAGATAATTCCTGTGAGACAATCTTACAGTGTTATGGATATCTCATATACACGAATGTGAGTGTTTCTCAGTTGCATATGCTACACATTTATTTCATGGTATGTTGATTGTACTATAAAGCAGTCTTGACTGTTTATATAAGTTTTATTCTATCACATCAGCCCTGAATATCAGAACTTCTCAAGCATTGAAAATAATAGAGACTACTGTTACTGCTGTTTTAATGGAAATCAATCTTCTGATGGAAAGGGGTTAGTAATGACTACAAAAGTCATTATCAAAGAGCACATAGGCTTGGAAATGGAAAAGAAAAACTCAGTTAAAATGCATACTGCTAACATCAACACTAAACTAGAGAGCCTTTGTTTGTGGAAAGTATTGGTACTCTGTCAAAGTCATGATGAAAAGTCTGAAGATACAGGTTAGGGTTTGATACACCAGTCATCCAGTGTTAAATTTGCAGAGTGCTCCAGGTGCTGCTGACAGTTGAGAAATTCACCAGAGAATGAACCTGCATATAGACTAGCTAAGAAAATAGAATTTTGAATTTACATTTGTGTGTGTATTTGTCTTTTACCAAAATGCAGGGTTTTTTTTAAGTTTCTTCTGAATGCATTTTTGATTAACTTATGCTAAGTTCTTATTATGTTAAATCATGCTAAAAAAAACCCCAGAAACTCTTTCTTAAAACATCAAAATTACATTTCATGGGAATTCCTGTTGAGATTTGATGGTCCATACTACAGGCTGAACATCTCTGTTGCATGACCTTCTAGTTCTAGCTTTGGTGTTTCTGCATGGCAGAGCTGCAAGACCATGAATTCTAATGGAGCCATTTTGAATCAAAAGCAGCTATGTTTTTGGCTAGAAATGCTTCAATTTTTGCCTCACAGTGAGTTTTTCATTATATATAATGTAAGTAGAAATCAAAAGAGCAGTCAAACTACCTGTTAAAGCATAACCTGAAGCTTCTGCAGTGTGAGGGCTGCGTGCTGGGTGTTGTATATGTTAAAAATTAAATGGGTTACCCAGGGCAGACGTAATTCACAGATGTGTTCACTGTAGCAGTGCTTCTTGCTATGGACTATCAATCTGCTACAGATAAAAAAGTAAATTTTTATCACAGTCAGTAAGCCACTTCTGCTTTTTAAGGATATTATATATCCATGGGGAAGAATTTAGCATCTAAACCTTGTTCTCTTTTACTGGGTTACTGACCTAATAAAATGGAAGGATGTTATCTGTGCTAGGATGAAAATATCTGTATCTAAATTATTGCATGGTGATACAATTTGAAGCTCTAAATAGGAAACTTCAACACCACACTAGTATAAGTGGTAGCAGACTGACAATATCTAAGTCTTTAAAGCTTTGAGGGATCTCTTGAATCTTCTTGAGATGAACTCCAAGTATTAAACTTTATATCTTAAATATACTAAGTTTGTAAGATTTGAAATGCTGGAAGAATTGGCCTTTCTCTTCCACTTTTTTTTTTTTTTAACCTTGGTCAGAAATGAAGGAAAATTTGGAAGTTAAACCTTAAAGGGATCAGAAGTACTAAAAATGTTCAATCCTACTACTATTAAATTTTGGTAGAGTGGAAAACTGAATTTTGATCCAAGCTAGAATTCATCCATTCAAAGGCCAACAGTGCTTTATAGAAGTTCAGAATTGAAAGCTCTAAACTAGTTATTGATTTTTAATGTATGCCACACGTATGTGACTTAAACACTCTTAGTGTAGTCAACAGAGAGAAATAGTTACATCCATAGCAGATCAGGTAGATTAGATAGTAGATTTCTACTTTAAGAAATTTAACTACTTTAACAAAGTAGTTAATAGCAACTCTATAATGCTGGAAGAAGGCTTTAGGATGGCTAACTTAGAGGAGCATACCCAAATTGTTGCCATCAATGGGGAAGCTGTAGATGGAATTAATCACCCTTTTTTTTAGATCTCTGCCTTAGAATGAGAGCAACTGTGCTCTAGGCACCATTAAATACCTTGATTAGGCTTCTATTAGACACCCCACAAGGCTGACTAGCTCGGCTGTAAATGTCTGTGTTGCAGGCATCTAAGATTAGGCAAGATGAATTGTTGACTCATCCCATGCATGCTTAAGTGCCTTCATTTTTTTTAACATATTAATTTTTTAAAGTGGAATGCCTTGTAAGAATGGCATTTCTTTGTCTTTGTCTTTTACAAAACCTTTGTAGTTATTTTAGCCACTGGTGATTCAGAATTCAGCATATTATTCTTGTGTTTGTTTTTTTGCTATAGGTCTATAATCTTAGCTCAGTTTTAGCCAGCAATTTAGTTGGTATTTATCTTGGCTTGTCTTGAGACTTTTTAATGAAGTATATTTTTATGCTGTGCCCAGGACTGCTTTCCTTCTAAAATCTTGGGCCTACTAGGCCAGAGTGGTTATGCTTTGACTTATGGTGGTAAAATAAACTTCTTTAGCATGTGCAGGGCTTATCTCTTCTTTTAATCTTTAGAAAAGATACTGAAGAGTTCCAAAGATCTTTTGTGCTTTCTTTCCTCCCAAAACTTCTTTGTATTGCTTCTCTGTAGTCAGTTGAGAAAAGCAGTTCTTTAATGGTGATTCACTCCTTTTCTCCCCACTGTGCGCTACTTTTATTTTTTTATTTTTTTCTTTTGTTTTTCTTTCCCTGGACGGTTGTAAAATTTAAGAGTTTTGGGACACAATGTGCACAATTCTATTTTTGACAGGGAACGTAACTTTTGATCATATTACACTAGATTCAAACACAGTATTTGCCATGACTCTATCATTAAAGTTCACATCAGTGAGATACAGTTTTTTGCTTTAGCATGTAAGGAGAGAGGAGTTGCTGCCTCTTTATTTAACTTAGAATTTAAGTGATGACAAATTAAGGTATTAATGTCTATCTAGCTAAGCTCTTATCATCAGGTCATGAGAGTGAGGAATGAAGGAATATGCTGCTGTCTATTGACTAATGCAGGTAACAATTACAGTTCACTTCAGTCATTGACAATATCAGTTTTCTTTGTTGAAATTTCTCTAAGCCAGACATTATAGTTTTTAAAACATAGCAAATACATTTTTTGTCATGTCACTCAGTCCTACAGTATTGAAGTAAATGCACTTCATGCTACAAGAGGCCTATATAAATGCACTGAATGTGCCAATAAGTTGATAGTACAGACCGTTGTAGTTGAGGATGTCTTTGAGTTATCTATCTTGTTAAGAAATGCATTCTTCTAGGTAATCTAGTTCATTCCCATAAAAGAGATGAACTAGACTTGAGAGTCTCTCCATTAATGAGTTTCCTAGGTTGTACAGAATAGCTATTAAGATGAAAAAATTGTGACTTACTGAGGTTAAATTAGATTTGTTCCTGCTCACAACTGAACTCTTATGGTAGCTGGAGTGAGCTTCTATAGCAGATGGAAAAAACAGAGCATGAGGCACATAGCAATTTTTCATTGTTATTACAGGTGACATATCTAAACTGGCAGTATGTGGGCATGGGAAAGGTATATAAATTAGACAAATAAAAGAATTTCTTTAGACTTTTTCAGAAGGACCAACAGAAATAAAAGAAATGAACTTCAGTGTGATGTGTAAATGAATATCTTCATCATCTTTTCCAAGCTATCTTTCACTGCCAAAAAAATGTACAGAAAGGAAAAGTAGTTTTGGACCTTTGTCCAAGTCAGAAAACAAATATGACATTCAAAGAAAATCGGTACTAACTTGCCTTAGTTCCTAATATCATGTGCATATTACAGTCATTTTCCATTTTGAAAAGAATAAGGTTACTAACGACTGGTTCAAGGAAAACATTCTTTATAGGTCGGCTGCATCTTTCTTTTCTGTGCATATTACTAAAAAAATGTGCATTACACAAAAGAAATGTACATTTCCTGCAAAATTATAAACCTTGGGAATTTCAGTAATATTCAGAAGTTTGTCTGGGGCTAAAAGGCAGGATTTCCTGCCACTGGCACCTGTGGGGAGAGTATTTGACCACAGCAGTGCAGCACTACCAGCAAAACCAAGCAATGGCTAATTAAGATACCGCCTGTGCTGTTGCACTCTTTTCTTGATCTACCTAATAGTATTTGAAATGAGGCTTTTATACTGGAAACACCTCAACAGTACTTGATACAAAGGCATAATTAAAACACAAAACGATATGTGCAAAATAGACTACGGCATTTAAAGGTGAGAGTTCTTTTTATAGAGCAAATGAAGAGAATGAAGAGGAGGCCTTTTCACTTTTTCCTCATCTTGTTAACTTGCTTTAGGTCAGGCATGAGGTCTTTGTGCGTTGAGGTCGTACAGTATTTGCTCCCCTTTTCAAATACCCTCCTATTACACTTGCCTTTCCTCTGCCTTGCAAGAGGTTGATGGTGGCTTCTACCAGCTGTAGTTAGACATTGCAACAGGGGATATTTTTAGTATATATAGAGTCGTGAGCTGTTTTTCAGTCGCTGCTAATAGCTGTTTAGCGCCTCCCACTCCCCAAGTTATTGCTTCTGAGTGCATTAGACCTCTACAAGGAAGAAACTCTGTCCAAGTAAGTAAAAAAGTGTCTTCAGAACTGTCCAAAGTAGGAAATAACTTGAAGCCATTCTCTCCATTTCCCTAATAGAGTCTTTTCTCTCTTCTTCTCAAATACAGTGTTTGTATTTGTGTTTTCCAACCAACACGGAAAATGCGTACATTTGTTCTGTTGATGTTAGGGTAGTGCTTTGAGATGATAGTACTTAGACTGTGCGGTGTGTTTGCAGCCTGGATGAATGTGTGAGTTGTGCCGTAGTTCCAGTGGGGTAAGAACTATGAGAGTTTTCTCAAGGTATCCTGTCCCTACGGAGTCTAAGCACCGCACTGTCGCAGAGCACTGGGACAGCACTGGGACACAAGGATGGATTTGGGGCTCTCGATGGTTTTTCATGCCTTCAGCCCACACAGCAGACAGCTAATCTGTCACGATGTGCTGTGTGGGTGATGCCTTGCTGGAGAATAAATGTGTTTTTTTTTCTAAACTACTATCAATAAGGCAATAATAACAAACTTCAGTCAAGTAATAGTCCTGAACAAGCCCCATCTAAACAGGGTTTACAGATAATAACACACATCCCCTCACTGACCCGTAACAGGTTACACATGGCCTACAGCATGTGCCAGGGCTACACCCCGAAAGTCCTGATCCCATCCACCTCCCTCACCAGGTCATCCGGTGAGGGCGCCCATGCCAGCTAAGATAGGGTTGTGGCAACCATGGACGAAGTAGGTCTTCACTATGTAGCTTTCTTCTTCCTGGCCCAGTGCTTCCTCTTTGCAGCAGCCAGGCCTACCTAGCACATCTCCTGTGTCTCTCTGTCACCCACCCACCCACATGCTGTTTTACCAAGCTACTCTTTTTTATTACTGGTCTCTTGGTCTAAGCATTTCTTTTGATAGTTTGATCCAGTTGTTCTGCCTTTCATCCTCTACTGCTGCTCTCTTCCTCACCTTACTTCTGGGTAGTGATCATGAGGCGGAGTTTACTTCTTAGCCCTTTCAGATCACTAATCTCAAGCCAAACATTGCTTATTTCCTACCACCATCCTTGTCAAGTGCGAATTTTATTCTCTCTTCCTACAGTTCATAGCTGTAGTGGCTACAAAAGTGTGTGGGTGTGTGTGTCACCAAGGAAGGGCCATGGAGACTCCTCCGCACTCAGCCTTTGGATGGGTGGTCAGGGAGTACCTGTGTCCCAGCCTCCAGGGCACCTGTGTCAGGGGCAAAGGAAGGGAGGTACTTGTTGACCGTATCATCCAGCCGTCACCTGAAGAAGGGAAGTGACAATATGGATGAAGCTGTTTCAAAGTGGCTTTGTTGTCACTTTCCCTGGAAGAATGGGATAAAAAATATTGCAATGGTACCACTCTTGCTGGAGAGAAAAGTTTAACTTGCACTGAAATGCATGAAAAGCAACTTTTTCCCCTACCAAATACAGCACAGTAGCAGATCAGCTGTTAATTTACAAAATATTTTTACTCAATTTATTTTAAAATAGAACCATAATTCCTTTCCTGTTGAGTGGCATGGAAGCAATATTATGTGGTGTAAGCAATTAAAATATTTGCAATGGTTTGAAAGCGGAATGCTAATCTGTAAAGATACACAGTTTTGGTTTGCTTTCCCTACAGCAAGGTCCTACGTGTTTCAGTAGAATTTTAACCTTGACACTTTCTGATTTAACATGCACACAGACTCAGGTTAATAAAACAGATAATCATGCCCTGTCTGCAGGATTTTCATGTTTCATTGGTTATAGGTGCTGGTGTCCAGATACGCTTTATATGCAAAATAGTCAAGTGTGAGCATAGAGGCTGGATGTTTGGATTCATATTGCGTTTTCTCAGCTTTCTTTTTTCATCTGTCTGGATGGTGTGTAGGCTCATCACAGAAATTCTGACACAATGTGATTAAGTTCCTTTATGAGCAATATTAATTACTGATGCTCATTTCTGATATATTTTGAACTTATTTTGTTACACAAATATGCAGAGTTACAAGATTTTTTGGCCATCCTCTAGCAACATTGTAGCATTTTCTTTTTGCACTGTTCTTACAAATTTTCTACTTTTTCTTATTTTCAGAGATTAGCTTCAGTTCAATCTTGCTACGCTATAGGAGCACTCTGACATCAGAACGTGGATGTAATCAGATAGAAATGCTGGTTTGACATGCTCTAACATGAAGCATGAAGGTGAAAACTGCAGTCAGTAGTATCAGTCAAATGGATTAATATTGCTGATGAAACCAGAAAAAAATAACTAAGGCAGTGTAAACTAACCATTTATGGTAAACTCTTGAAAATTGTTATAGTGTCTCATCCTAATTTTTTTTTTTTTTTGCTTTATTTTTGCTTTATTTTGTTGAGTTGTAGATACCAGGAAGTTGGTTATTGAAGTTTACAGTATAGACCTCAGTTGCCTTTACAGCCAGTGGAAAGGCAATTCATCTTATTTTATTTCAACCTCTATTCTAGGATAGGATGACTCATCTTCTGAGGGAGCTGTTTCTTGCCATCGACTGTGAAGGAACATAGTGTCAGTCAATTAAATTAGGGCAGATGAGCTTGCCATGCAGCTTGCAGTGTTGAACTCCTGGATATATAAATCATACCTGAAAGTCAAAATTCTTCAGAGAAATATGCAATTTCTTCAAAGCAGTGGAAAGAGCAAATGTTTCAGTGCAGCTGTGTGTACTGTGGTAGTGAATTGAAACTTTAGACCTAATATTTATAGATAAAATTTTATTTTGTGTGGTTATCTTTCCCCCACAGACAGTGTATGGTTTTTGTATCGAGAGGAAAGAAACATGGACCAGAGGTATTTTTTTCCAGTTACGCATCTGGCTCAGTGGATGGCTCAGACATGCCTTTGCCACATGGGTGTGCATTCGGAGAAAAGAAAGGCAAAAATATCTGAGGAGCGTAAAGTGATTTTGCTTGGTGCTGACATATGACATCCTTACTTAGTGTAAACTTTGCTTCTTTTTTGCCATAGTCAAGCAGAGGTGTTTGAAAATCTTCAGTTTTGTAAGCGAGATTCTTTAAAAAATATAAAGATATAATGTAAAATATAGATCACAACACATCCTCAAAAGCAATGCCCCATGATTTCTCAGACTTGTATCCATTTATTGTGTCGTATATTGAAAATTCCAAATAAAATCAATTAAAATTAGCTTTAGAAGCATTATTTTATAGATACTGAGATCAGCAGGAAGTCTCTTTCCACGGTATGTGTAGCTTTAATATGTTTTTTTCATGGGAAGTGGAAGTGGTGGCTGCAAAGCTGTGAGGGGAGGGCATGATTTTATATTAATATTAGACCAACTTCATAATTAGAGAAAATTGCACTTTGTCAGATCTTAATCTAATCTTTAAAGACGTTTTGTGGACAGGCAGGAGTTACAAATCATTTTTCTCAGTTGTTTGCAATTACTGGATTTTGCAAAGGAAAGTGCTTTAAAAAGCAGCTGGTACGAACTGGGCATGATACAAAATAGTAGGAGGAAGGACAGAGCTAGCGTTCCTCATGGACTTGCTTTTGAAATCAGTCCCCCTTAGCATTTGATTTTTGTCCCTTGGTTTCTCAGGACCATTTTATGGTCTCTTCTATTGCTTTTTCCTCCCCTTGTTGCCACTGGACATTTTTTCCCCAGCCCCTTTTTTGCCTTCTCTTTTGCATTTCCTAAAGAGATTAGGAACCCACTTAGAATCCAGATGAACTTTTGAACTTAGCTTTCTTGTGCTGACTGGAAAATTGGCCTAATGGGGAATCTCATTTTTAACAGTGATTTCATGACAGTAATTGAATAGCATCTTTCAGCTGGAGCCCCCAAAGAGCTTTGTGAAAGTGAGGCAGTAATATTATTATTGTTCAACAAATAAAAGAGAAAGTGGAACAGATAAATTTAGGCAGACTTTTTAAAAAGCACACCTTTGAAGTAGGGTTCTGAGCCGTCCTTTAGTATTGAAGCATTTGGTTGATTATATTGAAAAATGATAATTACCTCCAAGTTCTTTCTGGGTCTGCCGACAGCTGTGGGAACTGAATAGGCAGAAAAATCAGGGGAAAAAAAGAAGGAGGAAAAGAAAAAAGAAAAAGGAAAGCAATTTCACATTTATGGAATGGAAAAATGAACCCAATACACAGGCAGTTTTCATCTTCTAGATGAATATGTTTGTCTTACCAGGTAACTTTTTCACGGTCACACAGCCTCAGATGCTTAAGTATGACATTAGAGTGGTATTTCAAGCATTTATCTTTTAAAGTCTTCACCAAAGTAATTTCTCTGAGGTCCCAGAGGACTCAGTGCACAGTAACTTTCCATCTCTAGTTTTCTTTAAAGCCAGAGTGTACAAAGCAGATTGTAACGGCCTGATGGGCCGAAAGGAAGAAAAGGGCTTATAACTGAGCCATAAACATTTCACTTTACAGGAAAGAGAGCTGGATGATTTAATTAAGAAATTAAATAAAGCTGTTATCTGTATTGGAGCTGGGATGATTCAAGGGATTTGAGGGGCTACAAAAATTGGAAGGTATGTCTGTGTCCATTCTATTCAGCTTATAATGTGATCCCTTGGAGATTATTATGCTTTCAGTGGGGCCAGAAACAGAGGCAATTTTAGTATTATTTTATATAGCCAAGTAACTGTTTTTTTTTCCATTTCCTTTATTTTGAGACATGAGAGGTGCAGCTGTAGCAGTCTCTCAGACAAAAGCACAGCCAGCCCTTATAGTGCAAAGTATTTTTAGCACCAGTAATAATATCTTTCACTTTCTGTGTTGGAGCACTCAGGCACTTGCAATGTACCAATTCATATAAATATGCCATTTGTCACATGTTGTACCTTACAAAATAGGATTTTAGTTCTCTCTAGAATATATGGATGTGTATATGAAGAATTAGGTCATGCAAAAACTTTACAGGAAGATTTATCTTCTCTATAGGAGAAGTATTGAAATGATGCACTAGTCTTTTGTGGGCGAAGTTAGATAACTGCTTTTGATCAGTATGGATCAAAGCTCCTTTATAAAGACAGTGTCCAAGCTAAATTGTCCAGTATTGAAATATTTTCTTTCTGTTATTATTTTATATGGTTATACATCACTCTTGTTCCATATATGGAGGAAAATCCATATAAGATTTTATCTTTTAGATGATTTGCCAATGGGAAAACCTCTAGTTCTTCTCTCTAGCTAACAAGCAATTTTTTGTTCATATGATGAGGGATAAACCTATGATTAAACCATAAGTTTGGTTCTGAAATTGTTAATGACAGAGTCTACTTTTTACAGCGTATCAAGTGAAATGGGAAAGGTTAATGAGTAGAATTTTCCATCATCTGTCATAAGGCTGTCACAAAAGGATTTTTTTCTCCTGGAGAATGTTATACAAGACAATATTGAACATTTTTTTTGGAAATACATGAACATTTTTATGTGATGGATGAGATTTGATGCTTTAAAGCTGGCAGAATGTTTGTTCTTGATTTAGGAGGATCAATATTTCTTGAATAGTGTATATTTGGTGTGAAGAATATACTTTTTTATGATTGGGTTGGAGAGTTGTAGAAAGTTTAAGAGATTATTTTGATATAAACTCTTATAACCGAAAGGTCTTTCATCAATTTTATTAAATAAATCACTTTCTCACCCATATCTTTTGCTTTGCATAAATTTTACGTTTATGTGCTTACTCAAGCTTCTAGTCAATGTCAATGACACTTAGTAAGGACCTAGTAATGCAGACAATGTGCTTTAAGACTTAACCTTTACACAAAAGTACCTCAGAGTCTAGTAAGACTTGAAAATACATAACCTTCTGATCTAATTCAGAGCAAAAACTATTTTTATCTGGTTAAAAATCAATTGTGAGTGCATATGTCCTGAATTGGATATTGGTGAATTTCTTGTTGCATGCCCATATGTACATATAACTTAAATGCAATTATGATAATTAATTAGAGGAGATGTATACATAGGGAGGGATAAATAACTGGTGTTATTTGTCAAAACTAAAACTAATAGAAAATTAAAATATATTTTGCTTGGAAAATGTGAAACAACATGCTATAGATTCAGCAGTGCAATATAATTGAAGAGCTAGATCTCATAGCCATGTTTCTGCTCCAATTTTGTCCTTACTATGTTTTCACTGAGAACTTTAGTTTGTAAAACTAAACAGAAGGGTAGCATAGTATTTTATTGCTAATTGAATGAAACCCTGTAACTTGCCAAACTAACCACTAAATAAAATCTTGAATCTTTGTCCTCTGGAGATCTTCAGAACCCGCTTGGACGCAGTCCTGTGCCACATGCTCCAGGTGACCCTGCGTGTGCAGGGGTTGGGCTAGATGATATATAAAGGTTCCAACCTTAAGGGTGCTATGATTCTATGATTCTGTTAGTGCTGAATAGTCTGTTACTAGGTAATAGTCGGTTACTAGATAATAATTGAGAGGACAAAATTTCAACGTAGGCAGTATCATGTCTTATTAATTGCAATCCTAGTGATATTAAAGCAGTTGTAAATTCAATAAATTGAATTCTTTTTATATTAAAATGGAATAGTGACATGCAAAGGGTAGAATATAACACCAGTGAGTATGACTAAGCCTTTATGTAGATTCCACATTGCTCTATGTTTGACTTTCAGGGAATGCAGTGGATAGCTGTTTGCAAGTATCTGTATCTACGCAAGTATCTGTGTTATTACGAATTTAACCTTGCAATTCCATACGTGGGTCCAATTCTGCTACCAACATTAGCTTTCTCTTCTGCTGGAACTTTCAACAAAAACTGAAGGATTTCAGGATGATATCAAAAAGAGCTGTGAACATCAGGGCCTACTATAGCTAATCGGGGTGGGATGATTGATTATTTTTTCCACATTTTTCATGAATTCTTTTTCCCTTGTGGTAAAAACAAAATTAACTGGTTAGCAAACCTTTGTCATTTATGCTGCATATCATGGGCCAGTTGTGAGTCCAAAAACCTGCCTGCTAAATGTTCCTCCTGCTTGTGAATGTTGCCAATTCCACATAGAATCATCCGCACAGAGCCAGTTATTTCCATGGTACTTTTCCCCTGTTCTAAAACCTTATCCATGACTGCTCATGCATTTTTAATTTAATAGCAAGAAAAAAAAACAGCAGAGACTGTACAGTTTTGGTGTAATGCCTGGTAGCACTGCATGGGTCAATGTCAAGCTAAAGAATGAGTGACCTGTCTCCACGTTTCAGAAATTGCTTGTGTGCAGACTTTTTTTTAAGCTCTTTTTTAATGAATTCTCCCCAGCTGTGACCTGCCAGGTATTTCTGAAGTTTTGAAGTGCTTTCTATGCCTCTGGGACCCCTTTGCTTGCCCTTTTTTTGTTGTTAAAGGTCCATCATGAGATGCTATTTTGAACCTGCTAAGAAATTCATTCACTTGGCTGCAACTTTGCAATAAATTTAGTGTGACTCTGCTAAGTCACATCCTGCAGGATTTGTTCTTTTTGCTTCCGTAGATAATTAGGCAAGTGTTTAGCTCTTGGGAAAGAAGATCTGTAATATTTCTGCAGATGTAAATAATGAGTCTATAGCTACCTAAACTTCCGAACTCTCGGGGAAGAGCTTCTTGGTTACTGACCTTTGTCCAGACGATCTTCTCATTAGAGCCTTTCCTCTTCCTGAAGAATATCTTTAACTATGGTTTTCTGTGGCTGCGTCCTGCCACATGCATGTTTGAGGTGCACTAAGTTGGATCTACTTTAGTCCCATCTCTGAAAATTATTAAGCAATAATAATTCAATTAGCACTGTAGAAATGATGGTTCTGATTGAATAAAGATTCTGTGGCAGACCAAAAGGAATTAAAGCCATGAGTGTTCCTAAGTATTTCTGTTCTATGTTTGAAAGTAAGCTGGTTGTTGTCTATTATTGCATGATGATTATGAAATTCTTTTTACTGCAACAATCAAGAGGCCGGAGTATGGCTGGAAATCTTAAGTCAGTACATTGGCATAATTTACATCAAAATATTTTTAAAGAGTTAGAAAAAGAACTCTCTGGATTTTTAATATCTGTTTTCATTATGTCTTGGAGCACTGGGGATGTTCCAGAAGCCTATGGGGAATTTAAGGTCATGCTAACATTTTTTTTTAATGGATAAGATAACTTAGGTTATTATAAACCTGTCAGTCTGCCATCAGGCTCAGGCAACATAATGGAAATCCAGATGTGGAATTTGAATAATAAAGAACTGAACTGTGCTCAAGCAAACAGTATATTTTAATAAAGTTTAAGATATGAAGAAAGAAGCTCAAAATGCAGAATGGGAGATGCTAGCCAGGAAATCTATGAAAAGTGTGTAGGTGTAGGAATGGATAGAAATCTGAGCCTATGTTTTCCATTCAGAACAACAGGTAGCAAGAGCTAATATAACCACCGAATGTGTAAACAGGGGAATGTAGAATAAAAATAAGGAGGCCACGTATCTCTTTATCTCTATCTAGCTCCCACTGTTCAGCAACGATGTTGAAGACCTGGAGAGAGATCAAGGCTGAGTAGAATATGTGCTGCATAGCAAGCACATTGTATTGCTTTGGATGTGTTTCATCCAATTTACTTAGCACAGAAAACAGGAAGGACTTAAGGAAAGACCTGCTATCAGGCTATAGCTGTATGCTTGGGGACAAGAAACAGTTTAAAACCTGAGACAAAGCGATAAACAGATTGGAAGTAGATTAATTCATACAATAAATAACTGTTGTGACACATGTGAAAATAGTGATGGTGAATTCTTCATGCCTGTGAGTTTATAAATCAAAGCAGTTTTATAAGAGATACTCCGAGCTCCAAATAGGATGTTCCTTGGGGAATTCCCAAGCCTTTGTAGTACTGGAGGTCAGGCTGCAGGATAACAATAGTGCCCTCCGGCTTTATACTCTTCCTGCATGTGAGTTAGCAAAGAAAGCTGAGGATTGAGTGGTGCTGGCACTACTGCTTTGCTGTAATTGGGTCTCGGCTCTTGGCATCCCTTAGATGAGGCCGTTGTACACAGACCTGTGGGGTGAAACCCTCACACTGATGCTTGATCCGCAGAATAGCACTAACCCAGCACACCATTCTGCCTTGACAGCAAGGATGGTATTTTAATTTCAGCCATTTACTTCCAGAACAAAGAATAAGAAAAGAAATCCAAAGGCAAATGACAAGGCGAGAAGAAAGCTCTGCTCACGTCTCGAATTGGGAAGGCTCTGCAGATTGGTTCTTCCCTGTCTTATTCCGGTGGTCCATTGCATATACAGCTCCAGACCTATTGCTCTTTTACAGGACCGTTTGGTATCTACCCAGGAGTGTGCAGAGTATGGCATTAAGATGTCTCGTTTTCAGTCATGACTACATACATAACTTCCAGTAAATTATTTGCAAATTACTGACCGCAGTATAAAGTTAGAAGATTTACAAACAGCAAAATAGAACATACTTTGCTTCCCTCAAACAAATGGTATTTTAGTTTTTTTTAAATAAACATTTGGGGTATTTTAGTTGAAATGAAATACTAGAATATAGTTTATTACATTGTAAGGTTTTTTCTTTACAAAGAAATTCTCAATAGTACCATTGTATGATATATTGACAAGTATCTGCATATATCTATAAAAAGATGCACACATAAAGATGAAGAGCTCACACTGACATCAAGAACAAACTATTCTATCTATTTATGGCAGAAAGATTTTTAAACATTTCCTTTAAAGTAATGACTTAAAATATAGAATGTGTACATCTTCTCATTTCATCCTCTTTCAAGCTAACGGTTATTTTTCTGTGGTTCTTTTGCTATGGCTTGATTTGTTTTGGCACCATGGGACCAAAATAAATATGCAAAATGTAATGTTTTATTATACTTATGTATTTCTGTTGCAGTGACTTCTCAAATATGTTCCAAGGTGTGAGTCAATGTTTTTAGGAACTTTCTTTTGTCCACAGAGTTTTGTATGAATTCTGCATTGAATTCATACTGTCTTGAAAACCTTTGGAAAGAAGATACTGAAGTGAGAATATATTCAAGAGAGTTTCAGAATTATTTAGATTAATTTTTCCATGCCCTGTCCAGACTCTTAAGTAAGAAAGAGTAACTTGTAATATTAATATGCATTTTGCAGATTAGAGGTAGCTTTCTAATTAGAGGCAAGAAAATCCTGGTACACAAACTCAGTCATCAAGTTGTATTAATTTTTGTATTAGCTTTTTGTTATTATTATTTATTAAAAATCTGCCACAGTTCAGATCTTCCTCTTCAGAAGTGGAGAGGTGACAACTAGTGAGTTGGGTGACAGCTCCCAAATTCTGAGGGCAGATGTTGGCTACACTGAAGCTGAGGGTAGGTGGGAACATCAGGGGCTGCGCTAACTTATGCCACCTGGCCCTGACATCCTTCAACACCCCTGCAAGCTGGTGTGAGGTCCTCTCTGCTGCTGTGGGACCAGTCCAAGAGCCTGGTGGGTGATGGGAAATGTCACCTTGCCACTTGCATTCCCTCTTTTTTAGGTTGCTCAGGTGACTGGCAGAACCTGATACTTGATAAGCTTCTGAGTTACAAAAACAAAAATTACCTATGATCACGTCCTTTGGCAGCTTTATATGTGCCTGTGGACTCTGTTTAATAAACAAGAGCTTAATGAAGAAAGCTCATTGAAAGAGAAAAGACAATCTGAAAAAAACAGGAGATAAAAAGATAACTCTTCAGAAAAAAAAATCATATGATGTCCTTTTTTTCATTATTGTTATTAGCTAATTGTTATTTTTGAATTCTATCTTCGATTTTGTATATCTTTTGATATTCAGCAGATAAATATGTATATATGTATGCATATATATGTATACATATATGTATGTATAAATGTAGCTGTATATATTTGTGTGTACATCTACATCTGCAGATACATACATATAGTTGCACATATCAAGCATTGATCTCTGACTGTAAAAAAGAAGCAGCTGAATCTCTCTAGCACTGTAGCAGAAAGCGCTGTAGCAAAATACAAAACTCAGCCTACCTAACTAAGTCTCTTAAGTGGTTATCAGCTTGTCAGTGGCTCAAAATAGGATGTTGTGGGAGGTAATCAGACTTTGATACCTATTTCCTCAGTTATGGAGGACTCTGTGCAGGTCCATTAGCTGTTGTTGGTGCTTCTCTTGTGAAGGAGACAGATGAAGAAAAGGTGTGAAGCAGTTACAGCATTCCTGATATTTCTCGTACTGATTCCATTTGCTGGTGCTAGTTGAAAGAAGCAGTAGGAGGTTGATGTTAACATACCACTCACTGCTGCAGGTCTACTTTGGGAACTATAATTCCCAGATGACTTACCTCAGCTGACAAATCATAGAACCTATGGATCTATTGGATGTATTTTAAGGCCTTAATTTGTTTCTTCAGTTGCTTGATTTTTTTGCATTTTTTTCTGAGCAGGTAGCCTGTAACAAAGGGATAGAGAATGTAAAGAGATCTTTTATGTGTATAAAATACAACAGAAGAGAAGAACAGAAAAGCTGTTTTTGTCGCTTGATGATAGCTGTAGATGCGGCAGAGTGAAGCCTTCGCCACACTGGCTAGATGGTGATTTGAAATGGCAGTAGTGGTTGAGCCATCTAAGGGGCAACAAACATAAGCACAAAACAATCATCTCAGCTACCATCAAACTTATCTGTATCAACACGGAAGGTAAAAATCCTTCTTGGAAGCCCTTTGAATTGCCCCATTTTGGAGGGCAGATGGGGAGATACAGGTTCAAATTGTAGCTCTTCTCTTTTTTTACAGAAATGTTGACAAATTTCCTCATTTGCAGTCTTCCCCAGGTGTTCATCTGAAAAAGATGAGCAGTCAGGTTTCCTGACTGTCCGCAGTACAGGTTTTATCTCTAACTGCATGGAGCCAAGATTGCTGTTGTTCACCTGAAGCTGCTGCATCCTGCTCGAGAGAGCCCCGGACTTCTGTGATATCTGTCCTATGCACATAACTAAGGTGTTCATAATTGTGGCACTTCACTGTATTAATTAAAGAGTAATTATTGTGGTAAGTGGCTGCTTACTTAAGTGTCATTTAAGGTGAGAACGTTTTTGAGAGAAGGCTCTAATGGAAAATAGTGAAATGCAGGACGGATAATTCAACATAATGAAGACAGACAAGTAAGAACAGAAAGGTTGAACACCATGAACTGTAGTCAGGCTTCCTTAATTACCATATACCTTTGCTTTCATGGTGATGGCTGGTTTTTTTTGAGTGGTAAGAACAGGACTGGGACTTGTGTATATTGGCAGAAATCTTCACCAGAGGTGTGGAAGTAGCGTTCATCGCAGATGTGAGAACAGACAAGCAGCTTTCCCCTCAAACAGCGCTGCAGCCGGGCACGACAGGGCTCACCACGTGCTGCTCTCACGCAAGGACGCTTGGCCACCCTTGCCTTGTAGCCCTTCAGCACCCGGTGGCTGCGGCGAGTTAAAATGTCACACACATTCACTTGCTGCAACCCGCGTGTGTCAGCACGGACCTGGGAGTGTTCAAGGCCGCTTCTGTCCTCGCTTCTCTTTGCACCCTCCTTGCTGGCAGCGCAAGAGGGAGATGAAGAGAAGTCGTCAGGTCGGTAGTTCATGTTTGTAGGCAGGCAGACTGGTCCAAACCCTTAGTCTCTTTTCCCTGGAAATGCTGTGGAATTGCCAGGACCTGCCTCTAGCAAGGGGGCTCAGGTTAAATCTACATGGGGATATTTATAGGAGGTGGACTGGATTGCTTAAAATTAACAAGATTCTTTTTTTTCTTTTTTTTTTTTTTTTTTTTTTGACACAGCTATTCTACAAACCCAGAGAAAGAAAATTCTTCCCATTATTCCCCATCAAATATTTTATAAACATACAAAATATTAACCGTAGTAGATGATTAATGTCATTTGCCCAAATATTTCTCTGTCAGTGTTGTCAGTGTTGAACTTCCCTATTTCTATCTGTGGTCTCATAGCTCCCTGCCACCAAAGTCAGGACTATCTGCTTTCCCCTTCTTGCACTCACTGGATCACATTAACTGCAGGACTTAATGTTTTACTAACTCAGCAAAAAGAACACCTGAC